>JAGDQP010030228.1:0-22765 GCA_022664845.1 Lepisma saccharinum | reverse complement strand
CGGGTGTGTTTCCAACTAAGTTCCCAAGCCATGCGAAAAGATCTGATTCTTACCGAATGTGTTTCCAGCTAAGTTGTCAAGCCTTGCAGTTGTGTTTCATAAAATGAGAAAATTTTCACTAGATGTAAGCACAATTCTTTTCATATTATTCCATCAAGAATGTTAAAGATAACATAAGTGTTTTTCTTTTTCTTTTATCTAGAAATGATTTAAATATATATTTATACTCTAGCAGAGATAAATTGAAGAAACAAGCGATGAATTCATAATCAATGTTCTGTTAATATTAAATTCTCATAATTGATTTACTGTATTTCTATCTTATAAGAAGGAGTAAAGATTTTCAAAGTTAATACCAGGAAACCAAAACCTGGGACAATAAAAAATATTGGTGTTGGTATAAAACCAACTGAAAAAATTTGAACATTTTTTCCCCAATAAAAGAAAAGAAGTACCCATATTCATTCTCTTCGTCCCATTTTTTCAACTGACTTTGTTCTCAATATTTACTATCTACTCGTTTTTCCATGTCTGTTCGTTCTCTTCTAAAGCTGTTAGGTCTTTTTTGTTTTTTATTGAATCTTGTTCTAATCGCTTGTTTCCAACTCTGCTCGTTCTTTCTTAAGTTGTGAGGTCTTTTCTGTTTTTATTCAATGTTGTTTGCAACTTGGTTCTTCTAGTCGTTTGTTTTTATTAACAACTCTGACTTACTCCTCATACATTTGTTTGGCAACTCTGATTTGCTATTTTCTGTTCATACATTTGATTCGCATCTCTGTCTTTCACTTTTGTTTTCATCCATTTGCTTGGCAACTCTGACTTGCTCCTTTATTTTCATAACGAGCTAATACAAGCAACCTCTGCATCTTCCCCACCTTTCCTGTGTTCACACGTAATAGCAATTTCCAGACACCATCTTCGATTGTGATATCAGTATTCTCCAAAATTTAGTCCACAATCTTATACTAGCTTCTCAATCCTTCATTAAAATCACGTGATGCTCTCTGAACCTAGCTTGATATGCCCAACCTGTGGTGAAGTACGAATGAAATTACAACTCACATGAAAAGGGCTCAAAGAACCTGTCAGCTAAAAACAACAAAAACTTGGTCATCTCAGTAAGGTCATGTGATAGTATCTCAAGCAACCAAATAGCAATATTTCCACACACCATCTTCGATCGTGATATCACTATTCCCCAAATTTAGTCCATCATTTTATACTGTCATGTCTTACATCATCTCCATCCTTTACTAAGATCACATGATGGTCTCCGCACTATCACATGTAATGACCTGGACTTTAACCTGCCATGTTACCATATTTTCATTGACCTGAACTTTTACCTACGGTGTTACCAAGTTTACCAAAAAATGGAGAGAGCTCTACTTTCCCCACATGACCTGCCCGAAAACAACGAAAACTGTGTCCTTCCACGCTACTTATCTTATATGCAACAACACAGTCTATATATATATATATATATATATTCTAATCTTTATCACATGTCACTGATAAGAAATAACACGATCTGGGCTTTGACCTGCCATGTTGCCATATTTTCACTGACCTGGACTTTAACCTGCGGTGTTGCCAAAGTTAAAACAACAAGAAATGTGTGGTGATCTTCTACTGTGGTCACCCTAACCACAACAGGTAAACACACTTTATAATCTTACGAAAAATAAACCTTAGGAAGCAGAAAAGTTAAAGTTAAATCCCGACAGTATGTTTTATTTTTGCCGCTATCACGCCTGCGTATGAATATCACATGCAGTCGCAGCGATACAGATTGGACTGTCCGACAGAGAATTTAGTTCTTGTTGTATGTTTGAGATCATTGTACTTATTTTCGATATTCTTTTACAACGCTCGCCAGATAATAACCTATATCTACAGATTTCATTTAATTATCTCGCAGGAATGTAATATTACCTTTCCAGAGACACACAGTTTGAATAATTGCATCAGCTCAAATTTGAAAAGTATGCCTTAGCTCGTATTTGAGAATTACGATTCTCAAATTTTAATTTTTGAGAATATTGTTTCTCACTTTTAAGTAAAATTTACTCGATTTTTTTTGAATAGGAAAATTTATTCATTTCTGAGAAAGTCATTTTTAATAGTGTGGAAATAACAATTCTGAAGATGTTTGCAGGATACGGGGTTTAGGGAAACATGATCAAACTAGCTAATTTATATGTGTGCAGCAGAAGGTGGACACTTTGAAGTGAACTATAACTTTAGTTTTTTTTAAATTCAGGTTTGCCAGGTGTAGCCAAGTTTCTTATTTTCCTTGACATTTTCAACTTTTTCTCTTTTATTTGAAAATGGTCTAGTGAAGTAGGCAGAGGTGCAATATATCCCTCATTGTCATTTCCACGAACCATGTTACCAAATTCCATAGAAACATTGAAACAAATGAACTACACTCATTTCCCATACACAAAGCTTGTAAGGTTTAAGGTAAGACTTTCTTTCTCGTATTCATTGAGCAACTACACAGGCTCTGTAGTGGCACTGAGAATTGTTGAAATTTGTTACATAAATGGGTTTTGTGATTGCATGAATCTAGTTTGTAATAAAAAAAGAAAACGAGACCAAGGGAGCTTTGTTTTTTACAACCATGTGTGAACGACAGTTGATGTTACGTTGGTTAATGACTTAAATAATACACGTCTATATTTCAGCACAAGAATGATGTCTTAGTTTGTTAAGTACGTAGCATAAAATAGTGGGTTGCGTAGCTTTTGGGACAACCGATGTATAAGGAATCAGGTACTTTATATGCCTTGGATATACCTTTGTGACCATTAGGCACTTTTGTGAACCAAATGAGCAGAAACATATTTAAATTTATAAACTCAGGAGCGAAGCAGGTCGACATAATTGCGGGAATTAGACTAAGGATATGTTGTATATTCAGATAAAGGGAAATGGTGGAACTCTCAAAATGTGGAAAGAGACGGGAGGAAAAAGACTTAGAATATATTTTTATTTTAGAGGTTCAGAAATTTTATGACAACTTCTGTAAAGGGCAGGAGATTCTTTTAAAGTTTTGCTGTTCATCAGTTGCTTCACAGATACTTGGAGTTACTTATTACTAGGGAAGTTCTAGAAAGTACCGAGGACATATATTCTCGAAAGAATATGGACTATATGAAGGTGAACAATGCTGCTTGTAATCGATCGGGCTAATGAACAAATGCCTATTCATCAAAATGAGAATTAATCTTATACACATGGATCTAAGCCAAAATACACATTCACACATCAACCTTGAAAATGAGGAAGAATGAATGTAACACGTAGGAAACTAAACAAGGTACTTGAGTGGATTTGCGTGGTGGGAACAGTGTTTTCCAACCTTTTCATATTTGCCGATCGGCAAAGGATAGGAAAAATATTCACGTACCTAAAAAAATCTAGTTTATCTGAAGTTAGGAAATAAACATATTTTCTTATTCTATTTGAAATGGAAGATAAAATTTTAAACTGACTAAACCAACTAAATTACAAAATATTGAAAAGGGTAAGGGGAAAAACAAGGAATGACCATTTTCGTTTTTTTTTCAGGTTCTGTGTTTTTTCTGTTGGTGAAACACCCTAGTATTGAACGGAATATTCCTTCCGTGCTGCAACGTCCATGAAAAATGCTGCAAAATGATTTGCGAACTCATTAAACCACGTTTTTCTCGGAAAAGCATTTTTGTAACATGCCTTGGGTTTTTTCCCTTACCCTTCAATATACATATTTTGTGTAAGGAAGTAAAATAACCCCATGGATAGCTATCGCGATTGAAAAACATTGCTTTAAACTATCACAAAATGTTTCAAATATTTAGTAGCTAGGATCATATTTGTGCTGACATTTAAATACAAATACTCGAGTTATCTTAGCAGGAATTACTTTCAATCCAGACTATTGTCGAAATAATGGTTTGTTTCCCAAACTATGTTTAAAGCATCAAATATTCATACTAAGAAATTCCCTATGTAAGATTTAAAGAAAACGTAGCAGTAGGTACAGTGAACACCAGAATGCAATGCTCAGAAACAAATGTTAGGTTCTAGGATATGTATCCAGCGTGTGGGAAGGTTTCCATGGAAACAGAAAGGTCATTTATTGCACCTTCCCTTAATTCCAGGTACTATGGTCAACATTCACCATTTGCGGCTGATGAATCCCAGTGAAAGCTTAAGTCAAAATAGTCAGGATAAAAACTTTACTTGTAAAAAATTCTTTCTCACTGTAGGTAACAATATTCATCTCTAAATACGCGGTCTAGCTGAAAAGAAAATAGCTCACTTGCTGAAACACTTAAAATAAAGTCTGTTTTCTGCCAATATTTTTAAAACATACGGTATCTTTCCTAATGTGTCCAATCATTTCCTGCCTTTAAAAAGTTCCAGAGAGATGGGAATGCATCAAATCAACGAGAATTGAAGTATCGGAAAAGTTTGTTTAAGAGAAGTCATTGTTTCCGCAAATGATCGATATCTATTTTCACTCGATTCTTGGCATTGCATTCTTCAAAAGGCGTTTGTTCTCGGACCAAAGATCAAAGATCAAAAAGGGAGATCAGTGATTTCGCCAGATTCCTCTGTGGGGGATCACCCCCAAATTCTCAACAACACCTCCCAACTTTGAAAGTTTTGCGCTGAAAATCGATAGAAATCGTGCAAAACTCCACTTACAGCCTCCAAATTTTGACTTTATACCCCCTAAACTGAAAATCCTGGCAGAATCCCTAGTGTTGTTATAGCGTTAATTCATAGGTGGGTTATCCATTCTAAATCTGTATGTAGCCTCCCATAAAAGTAACACCACCACCCCACACACACAACATATACTGTATATATACATACATATATTTCCTACTTGAGTATATCGTGTTTTTTTAAAACTGGACAATTGTGTATGGGCATAATTTTTGTTGTTAAGTATATTCATAATATTACATCATTAATGTCAGTTTACGTAATAGGTTTCCACCATATTTCTTCTTTCGTGTATTGATTTTCACTACATACTGTATGTATTTGTCAATACTTTAAATAGGCTTGGAGAGAACACGCAACTAGATAATACCATATTTGTTGTAGGCTGAATTTGCATCGTTAATGAATCTAATAACTCACCTTTGACTATTATCACTATTACAAGAAATTAACCTATTTTTAACTATCACAAACTGAAGTCACCGGCTATCCATGCTTGTTCACGATTTGTGTGTATGGATTGATGTTGATAATACAAATCAAGGCTATGATTCCGATGATTCCGTCTGCTCTGCGTAATGTTACACTGGAGCCACCTGTTGGATCGTTCTGAAACTTCTTCCGTGCACGTAAGGATATTATAGCGTTGGATCCCAGAAACCTAAAATAACGAGCTGAAAATTATAGTTTCTTCTTTGACGTAGGTGCCGGGTGTACCATTTTGCAAAAGTTGCAAAGTACTCCGGAAAAGTACCTTAAACTAACTGCAACGTACTTTTCGTAGAGTGCAAAAATTTGCCTATTTGTCAGCTTAAAATAAATAAAAAATTAAAAGCTGTCCATAGGCGGCTGCCCTCTGTTAAGAGAAGAGTTTATGTTATTATGGTAGCTTAATGATAGATGATGCTCTAAAAGTGAGGATTCATAGATATCCATTTTTATTAATATTCAACAATTTAAAGGTCATCACGTTCTTTGGTCGCAATGATTAGAGGGGGATTTTGTTAATGATCATCAAATAAGTTAATTTCCGCATCAAAACAGAAGGGATTTTTTAAAATTATTATTAAAGCAAGTGCAATTAGCTTCTGACCTAAGGAATTAGAGTTCTGAACAGAGTTTTTGCTCGTAACCCATGGCCTGGCAGCCCATTATCTCGCTCACACAAAGCTCATGATGTAATTGAGGACATTGCCGGAAGACGGGCACATAGACCGATGTGCCCTTTTTCCGGCTATCGCTTTAAACGATCGGCCATGTTCTTTTCTACATGTTCTGCAAATTACAAGTTCATATCTCTATACGTTAGTTTGGTAGAAAGGAATATGTAGAAAAGTTTCCGGAAGTGAAAACTGACGTCTTGGTTTCGGACCCTGCTCGCGGACAAAATTTCTACTCGACTATGATCAACTTTTGTTCATGGTTCAGCAATGCGTTTGATGTAGAACTTCAGAGGCCAATCATTTACACAGCGCGTCAGAAACGTTGGTCTAGTCAGATCAAACATAAAAACAAGTAAGTTAGCCCCCTCACGGAGAAAAATACGTTCTTTTCGATTGAAAGTGAATGGGAGAAATTACTGCCGGTGTTGAAAATGTTTTGGGGCGGCCATTTTAAATCCAAGATAACGACTTTTTAAAAAATGTAATATTTTCCTAAACTTCCCTCGAGAATACATCTCTATGACAAATTTCGTATCTCTAGCTCAGTGTTAAAAATGAATTTTTAGATCATTTTGGATCAAAGAAGGCGTCTTTGGAGATTTTGTAATAGTTTCGTAACTTACTGGTGATGATGTACCGTCATGCCAAATTTCGTTTCTCCAGCCGTTTAGGCTGTCTAATGGGTTCCCAGAACCTTGGTCTTTTTAGTTGCGACATACTTGCAGATTGATTTTTTTTTCAATCTCAAGAACGCTGAGATTAGAAGAAATATTTGATGAGGCAATTTAACAAAGCTATTGTTATTGTCACTCACAATGTGTATTCAACACTGTGCTTAGAATTGTTTGCGCTTTCTTTCGTCAACCAAATCATTATGAAATCTTTGAGTGCCGGAAGAAGGGCACATAACATGCATACATAATTTTCCATATATTTTCATGCAAACATTGAATTCTATCAGGTTATTAAGTTTTCAAACCTAATTCTATGCTCTTTATACTGGTGTCATCGACACAAATATTATTTATTATTTCAAAAACTTCTGGGTAACATTGAAACTAAATCTTTACCAACTGTTTACCGAAAATGCCTTTTTGGTCTATGTGCCCTTCTTCCGGCAATATCTTCAATTGTCCTGTTCGTCGGGTCTCCTGGACTGCTGAAGACTGAAGAGGCAGCGGGACAGGAACTTCTTTGTGTTCAGGAGCGCCGGGCCACAGGTCAATGACAATCCGCCCGCCTGTTCGAAAGTTATGGTCCGACGAGGCCGCACCAAGGTTTGGGCAGCAGCCTGCCAGCCTGTAGATTACTAATTCTCTGAACCTATTCATAATTGCACAAAATTCTGCATACTTGTGCATTAGGTCCTGGGGTAGGTCGTAGAGATAGTCCGGGTTGGATATTGGGCCCCAGTTCTGAGTGTTGCCAACGTTTAAAAAAAAGCTATTTGCTTCCACATCATTGGACAAATCCGCACCAAATTTGTCATATACATTCTCCAACATAGTAGATGAAGCGTATTCAACGTATTATTCTTGAAGGATGGCTCTGTAGCGTAGTGTCTGTAACAACGGACAACAAATCAGGCACGGGCCGCTGCTGCTACTGCCTGCTCTACCGGGGCATCTATCTTAACTAAGATATCTGATTCTTTAAAAATTATGTAGTTGTTTTCATCCTCCCACATTCACTGATGGTCTCCTTTATCATTTCGTGCTCCTGGACCAACCGCAACTACAGTTAAAAAAATAGAGGAAAATATCATATAATGCCTTCCCAGTAGGCAACGTACCAAGAATAGATGATACATTCCCTCGATGAACTACAATACTGAGACACTGGATTAGGAAGGTGGTCGCGCGGGCATCACCAGAAACGATTTGTATTCACTGATAAACCTCTTGAACAAAATTAAGGCCTTCCGTGCTCCAAGTACCACTTGATTCAATTATGATCGCAACAAAAATAAACTTATCAAGTAGATTAGAATATTTTCCGTTTTCATCGGTCTCTCTACGAGTAGCTGCACCACCCGCTTTCAAAGAAGAATGAGTAACATTTGAAATGGCAAAAGTATCGGCGCAGGTGAAATCCCATAATAGAGGTCTTCCTCTTTTCCATGGAACTAGTGTCATACCATCAGGCCTCTTAACGTCGGAGTGGCTACAACCAGATGGTTCACGTACCGATTGTACATTGGCAGAAACAAGAGCTGTGAAAATGACATCGTTGACACTAGAATGACGCATTTGTCTACCAACATTCTTTACACAGGAGAGACACAGGAGAGACCGTTGATCCATAAAACTTGACTGCATTTAAAAGGAAAAAACGTAGATTCCGGTTACAGGCGGCTTTCCTGGCGCTGCACATGCCACAGCAGGAGGACTGCATTCTGTGCTGGGGCTCAAGATTTTCTGTAATGTGTTAGAAGGAACAGAACCAAGGTAGCAAGGATAGCGCAGACGTACCTGTACGTATGTTTGGTACAGAACTGACAGGGTGAGGTTATAGATTCCCATGACGGTGGTCTAGATTTTCTAGATCATGCCTTTGATTTCCCTGGTCGGTGGTCCAGAATTTATTGGCTATACTCTTGGTTTCCTTGACAATAATTTAGATTTTCTAGGCTTAAACTTTGATTTCTTTAGCTGTTGTCTAGGTTTTATTGGTCATGCTCCTTGTTTCCTTGATGGGGGTCTAGATTTTCTAGACTGTACCTTTGATTTTTTAAGCGGTGGTCTAGAATTTCTTGTCCCTACTTCTAGTTTTCTTGACGGTGGTCTAGATTTTCTGCACTACACCTTGGACATTTTGAACGGTATTCTAGAATTTCTAGCGGTTGTTCCGTATTTTCTGGATATTGCTGTAGATTTCCTAGACCACGCCTTCGACTTCTATAAACCCTTTTCTATGCATTTGATTGCCTGTAGGGTGATTTAGATTATTTTGACTATACTACACATCGTGGTCTAGAATTTCTAGGTTGTGCTCCGGGTTGTCTCTGTGTAGTGATCTAGAAAATCCACCCCAAATTTTCTTTAACGAATTCCACATCATATTGAATTACATAGCACATGCCACAGATCGTTGTAAAAATAAATAGGAAAAGTTGTATTATAGAATCCAAATGGATACAGAACAAACAAACAAACTTACCTTCAAATGTTTTAACAAAATATTAGCCGACAGACCTCCGCCAATAGACTCCTATTTTCATTTTATTTACTCGGTGGCCAGTATCACAAACCGTTATTTTGCTTGTAATACATGGTAATTGCTTCTCAGCCACTACGCGCTTTCACCAACCAGTCTACAGTTAGTTATTATTACGCAAAAGTAAAATCCGTTTACGTAGTTTGTAGTCTGTGGGATCGTACAGATCGTAAGGATCGTACACAGGAGTGGGACTGTGTGTTATACGTACAAAACTATTTAAAATTACATTAAAAGGATTTTCTGTATCCTCTAAGTGCTAACGAGGGGTAGACATGATTTTCCGTGTATTAGCAGCTGAACAGATTGGTCATGGCTGAACAACAAACCTGTACGTAGCCTGGTATAGAAAATCTTGTGTGTGATGCAGAATCTTGCTAAATTTCGCCTCCCCGGATTATCTAGATTAAAATTAAGTAATTTTTCTCCCAGGGTACTAATGCTTCACAGGCTGGACAACAGTGAGGTACGCAGACGTCTGCTCCTAAACGTAAGCCAACAGCAACACGGAAGCTTTCATTCGAAATATGCAGACCAAGATAAGGAGAAGGCAAAGCTTGGAGCCAAGCAACGGACTCAGGTGAATACGCTGCTAGTAGCCTGGCTTTATCTTCAAAGCAAGTAGCGGACTGTAGTAACTGCGATTGTGTACGTTTGACGATAGGATCATCCCAAGAAGACAGAGCTATTGACATTCAAAAGAGGAGGATTTAACCCACTTAACGTAGACCATTTTGCTGAACAATCCTGAACAGAGGCGTCAGGGTCGAGGCAGAGGTCCAATGGAAGGATAGACTCAACGAGACGACGAGATCCATAGAAAGACTCTAAAAAGGAAGGAATCGCCAAATCCATGACGCGACGAATGCCAAGATACTCGTAATTATATCAAATAACTATCAATAATTAAAAAAAAAACTTCGAAGGCTGGAATTTGTCAGTTTTAATTAGATAATTAGACAGATCACATGAGATAAATACTTGACTGAACGTATTACCATTAACAAAAATCTGAGCACTTAGTTCATCTTGTATGCAAAAACTAATTCTTGTAATCAGGGATTCCGCCAGTATTTTCAGTTTGGGAGGTGTAAAGTCAAAATTGCGAGTGTCTTGAAGTGGAGGTTTGCACAGTTTCTATTGATTTTTGACTGCAAAATTTTAAAGTTCGGATTGCTTTCTAGGATTTGTGGGGTGACAACTCCCCACAGGGGGGTCTGGCGGAATCACTTCTTGTAGTACAAATACGAGAGCATAAATTAGGATGAAAAAAAGAAATTGCAAATGAAGATTTTCTTTCAGAAAATTAAAACCACTTTCTTCTACTTGAAAATAGGCATTCTAAAATTTACAGAAGGCATGAAAAATATTTCCTGGTTTGAATTTAGTTTTCTTTATCGCCAATAGCCTTTAGGCATCTCAGTCTCAGGTGAAATTTTTCCTGTGCTTATTTTAGATTATCAATTCTATTTGAGACATAATTTATTGCCCTTTTAATTGACAACAATACTGAACAGTGTGGAATTATGATAAAGTGCTCGCTCCGTAATCGGATCACTCTCCATGTATTGTCCGTGTAGCTAAGGGTGAAAATAATAATGACAACACAACACACACGCAATAAATTTGCACAACATAACGGAACACAAAGGAAAGAGTCAATCAAAGTTTTTTCAACTCATGCTCGTTCCGTAACGAAATATTCTTATGGTTAGATATGTCGTAAATAATATGCTCAAGCAAAAGGACAGGAGACCTCACACCAAGACTTATCTCTACAGACTGAAGGTTTTGAAATCTTAACGCAGTATTTTCATGAAAATAAAACATCTGAATGTGGCGCAAAAATGTTGAGTCTGCCACCCTGATTTTCGTCCGAAGCTGGACGAGGATGACAACTGTCAAACAGTGGGAAACAGCCCTGGAGCCAAACTACCGAACATGATAATGAGTGTCAGGGCGAGAAGCTGGTGTCATGTAGATATTTTATCTGATTTGAAGGCCTTCTTACTTCGTTGTTATACATGTAAAGCACCGTACAGAAAGATCGTGATGTCACCACATTCGAAACGGACAAGTAAATTAAGTTTGCTGAACTTTAATTTGAAGTCAGTCTCTCTAACTAGTATACCTGTGTTAGTGACTGTTTACAACTCAAAAGCACCACATGAGAAGATTGAAAATGACCAGATAGAGTTGTCTGAACCCAAATTTTAAGTCAGTTTTAACCTGCTTTCGTCTAGGAGCTAGGCTATATTAGAGACTATATTCGACTAGGCTATATCTCCCATGCGGGGAAAGTTGTGGTTCAGTGTCGTAGTGAAAAGGTTCAAATTTGGAAGCTCTGTGTCAACTGCACAAAAGCATGTTAGAACAGAGACTGATACATCCTAGATACACTATTTTTACCTAACTCAAGGCCAAAAAGCTGACTATTTTGCGCGAAAAAGTTCTTTAACAACGCGACGAAGGACAGGGACAGTTTGCCTAAGACGAGTTGTCATTTATTTTTTTTTACTGGTACACTTTCTCTTTATATTTTATTATTCTTCGTTTGGAATTCTTAGCTAGTTTGTTCTCAAACTACACAGCACTCACTCAAGTGCTACCGCCACGCTCCAGACCTGCAGGAACAGGCTCTCAACCTGCTGTGAAATGGAACCTTTTCTCAAATTTTGGGTTTACTTCTTTTTCTAGGTGTCTGGTTATGATAAACCGCTCCGGATCTTATCCATCAAATATGGGGTTTGAGCTTGGCGATCATATTTAACGCACCTTTCAAATGCATGACATTAGCACGCATTATAGAAAATAACTAGTTTTTCGAGGAGCATCTTGAGAAAACTGAAGGGTGATAGAAGCTCTGTTATAGTGCATTTGTCTCAGAAAATCATTTCGGTGTAATCTGCAACATTGAAATTGAGCTGCTTTAGCTGAAACTAGCGTATTATTATTGCCTTCGGACTTAAGCTTGCAGCAGGTATGATTTGTGTCACTCTTTGGCGAATATTATTTCGTGCATCACAAAGCATTTGCGACACGCTTTTCTGGACGAGCCCAAAATCTGATGTTCTGGAGAACAGGAATTACAGTACTATTTTACTGTTATTATAGGTTTCATTCTTTGTATAGTGACAAGTTCTTCAAGCACTCAGTTGTTTTACAGAGGCGTTTTATGTGAATCCACACGGGCACATACTCTGGCATGATAAAAGTAGATAGATTCTGGTTTGAAACCGTTACGGTACACGGAAGTCGTGAGCCAGCGTGCGTGATTTACAGGTTCAGAGATCGTTTCAAGAGTGTCAAAGGTGCTCTGTCGATCTTCGCTTAGATCAGGAACATCATTTTCTAATAAGTCAGCTTCAATTGATTGATATTGTGCGACGGATGTGTGTGAATATTTCCTCATTTCTTCTCTTCGGAACCAACAAAGCCAACCGGACCAGATGTTTTCCCGTCCAGTTCTTTAGTCAGATGTCTCAATGGGAGTTCATTTATTTGAGTTGGCAGATGAACCAACAAACAGAACCTGACAATAAACTGTCCAATTGGCATACGATTTCCACTTTTATTTTCTGTTTAAAAGCCTTTCCATTGGATCTGATCCATAAAATGGGTTTTATGGGCGGTAACAGGAAGGATCTGATTAGTGTCAGGGAAGTTAAACTGAACTCATTTGGACACAAATTCCTCCAGATTCCAACACCATTTTCTCCTCCAGATTTCGGTGTTACGTGACCAAGGCGTCTTTAACCTGGATCTGAACGATATTTAAGATGTGAAACTGATATGTAGTAGAAGAAGGAGAAGAATCGGCTCCATTCTCTTTATTTTATTATGTGTAATTTAACCTGATTCACTATGCAATCCCGGGAAGCAGTAGGGTCTGCTGGGTTGCGGAAGAGTCAGGCGTTCGAAGCAATTGGCCAACAACTCTAATAGGCGAATAGAAGGGCCGGAACCCAAAGCTTCCGGACCCTATTTCTGGGGCCTCGGACCCGGACCCGATTTCTGACATCACCGCTGTGCTTAGGGGACCCGGACCTTTCCACCCACCCTCGTCCGTCAACTCCATGTATAAAATTGTTTTCCTACAGTAGGAGAATCGGCTCCATGCTCTTTGGAATTACAAACTTGGCGCATCAAAGTTTGCTGCAAATTTGGCATTACAAACCTTGCGGATCAAAGTTTGCTGCAAGTTTGTCTGAGGTTTGATCTATCTAAATCGTTAACACACAAATGAGTCATTTTTATTAGGCAGGGTCTCTTTCTCTCTCTCTATCACACACACATCTTTCTTGAACACTCTACGTGAAAAATAAGTTACAGTACCTGTAACCTCTAGATTATTATAGATTATACAAAATTTATTGAATTAGGTATTGTAGAGTATCCTTTATGTCTAAATTGTGCAAAAGAGCATACTCTAAAACAGAAATCAATACAATGTAATAATAACGCAATTATTTGGAATTGCTTTACAACTATAGTGGCTAGAGTGTTAAGAACATCTGTAAAACAGGCTACAATAGATAATGCAATCTTATATTCTCAATATCAAACAAAAATTTCTAATATGGCTTACAGCCACTACCTTGGAAATACTATTAATAGATAAATATATAGATACTAAGGTATTTTATGTTAATACACAATTGTTAAGATATTATGCAATACCACATACGTTTAAAAGAAAATATTTTGCTTATTATTTTCGAGCTATTTATTAAAAACATAGTAGATAAGTTAAAATTTGTAATAATGCAGAACAATTAACACTACATAATGAAATGAATTTTTATCTGTTATTAAAACTAATGTGAGAATAATCTAATGTAGTGTCAACATATTGTATTAGATTAGTCTTAATAATCCTGCTCGACAAGAAGCCAATTTTTGTATCTTAGGTTTGTGTACCAAAAAAAAAAAAGTCGGTAGAGTTTCAGACAACAAACAAATTTGAAAATCTTGAGTTCGGGTCACACTGCAGACTGAAATGTTTTCACGCTACAGGCTCGATGTTCGTCTACCAACGTTTCTTTTTAAGTTTGTCCTGAAAGGTTTGTAGTAAGTTTGTCGTGCAAACTTTGTATCAAATTTTGTCATCCGTCAACTAGCAAGTTTGTACCTTATTTTCAGCCTTGTAATATCAAACTTGCAGCAAGTCTGGAGACTTGCAATGCCAATATTGCAGCAAACTTGCTGTAAGTTTACTGTCCTATGTGGGAAGTACTCATTGCACCTGGGTTGCCAGAATGAATGGTAATTGCTTCTTCAGTTTGAAATGAGCACGTATATTTTAAGGTTCGGTACTACGTCATCGTAGATCTGAAACACGTTCGAGTTTGCATACGAGGCTGAGACCTCCACCATATCGAACCCGCAAGTTCGATTTTCATTATTGAACTGTATGCTCATTTGATATTCATTATTTAACAGTATGATGATTTAAAGGATACAAGACCAAACAGAATGGCCGAGAGGTTACCGTGCTCGATTGCTTTGCCCGTAGTTATAAGTTCAGTTCCTACCAGGTGAATTGAACGGAGTGATTCGGAGTTCACTTTATCAAAACCTATTTATTCCCTCCTTAGAAGCTCAACAGCTCGTTTAGGACGTTAATAACAATTGAATCAATCAACAAGGTCAAACAGCAGCTTGGCCTAGGGATGTGGGAAAGGAATTGCGCCTATATTTCGACGGTTCCATTCCAGAATTTGCCATGTGTGACTGAGGAAACATCTTGGCTTTTTCTTTCATCTCAAATTCGTATTTCCCTACGTTTTGTACTGCACTCTATATATGTGTAGTACATATATCGCTTTCAAAACACATCAACAGTTAATTACACTCCAGTAACATTCATACAAACAGACATTTTTTCCCGATTGTTTCTGGTTGTGAGGTTGCAAATAGTTCTGGATTTTCAACTTATTTAATTGACCTTCTTGTTGTTTAGACTTGATAGCTGATAGTCTAAGCAGACGAAGAGTAATTGCTGGAAAGTATTTTTCCTTATTGGTTGTTTTGGATTTTACACTAAACTGAAAGACTTATTTGAGAAGAAATGTCAATTTTTGTTCTGCTTATTATATTTTTTGTAAAATAAGTGTCCCACTTTTCTATTACTATTGTACCTTTGAAGCTGGATAAAGGATTCCACATATTCCATCAATCCTCTGGTATTTGGGATATGCTCGACACCAACAATATATGAAGAATTTGACCGATTTTGTGCGAGGTCCTGTGACTGTTGCTGCAAGAGAACTTTGTAAACCCGCGAATACCCTCCACTAGTATTGTCTGTACCTATAGTATAGAGATAAAGATACAGTTGCCGTATTAAACTACTCTTACCACAGATGCTAATATATTTTCGGTTAAATTCGATACCTTTTCATTCCATAGCACTTTTAAAATTTTTATTTTGATTGTATCCTTCATCTGTGGCTTCTGTGTTTAATATATTTTTTATTAAAGGGGAAGACAAATCGTAGTTAAGTCATACACATAAATGAAATATTTTAATTCCCACTGTCATCTGCATTACCTCATACTCTCAAGGTTAACATACAAAGAAAACATATTTCATATATAATTTATTATGAATATAACTTTTGTATGAGATACACATCATTCAACCTTCACAAATTTTAAGATTTTGATCAACAATTTGAAGAGAATAAAACCAAGAAATATAGTAAACATATATTTTAATACATATGGAATAATAATTATTATTTAATAAGGTTTTTGAGTACACAAGTTGGTTCTCGAAAAACAAACTATATAATGTTGTAGGTACTGATCCCCATCATACAAAATACTGCAATATCCAACGACCACCAAAATGTAACATCTGTGGCGAAAAATACCTAACTATCAGTTACAAATGCAAAGGCCGACCTGAACCAAACTCTGAAAACGTTGGACTTATACGTATCCCAAAACCGAAACCACAGACTCCACCCATAACGTCCAGATCCCAACCTATTACCATCGACCAATTCCTTACATTCATCACTGTTGCACTACAAAACCTGTACCCTCTTTCTGTCATGAAGTATCACCTTCAATTTCCAGCTCGCACGGTCCTAAATTTGGTCTCCTAGCCATCTACTCTGGCCCGTATGTTCTAGTCCATGCAAACCTTCTTGAGACAGCAGTTTAAATAGACTTTGACTCCATAGATTTCTGCCCATTTATCGTACCATCACACACCTACATTATCAGCACAGTAACCTTCAATATACTATCAGGGCTTCACCTGTCTTACATCACCCCAGACTAGCCCCTGGGCAAGAAGACAATCATTCATCTGTCTTCAACGTTTTTGTCGTGGTAGTGCACATCATACCCATCTCTCTTTCACGTCATCATCACGGTTCCAATACACACTATAATAACTATAAAAGAAACTTATAGTGTCAAATATTGAAACTGGATATTATTTTATAATTAAATAAAGGATATAAATAAAGTAATGAAGCACCTCCTAGACCACCTCACCTTCCTGAATGCCTCTTTTCTTCTCTTCTTCCCGAAATAAAGTGTAGCCCTTTGACAAATACTAGTCAATCATTGACTCGAAAAAATGCACAAGTAAGCTAACGATAAAGAAGTATTGTATTCTAAGCACACTTTCACTTTCACGTTTTGCGATTTCCTTTTAATAATGCACTTTCCGGAAGCATTTTTTCAGTGCTGAAACCGTCTTCGAGTAGAGCATTTGGTAGAAGAGCCTTTTAGATTTTTTAAAGATTGCCTCGCACACGTCCATTAAGTATTTTGGTGGAGGCATCGAATAGAGAGAGCCATAAAACTTCGAAAAGGCGCTTCCACCAAAAACTCTACGAGAAAGTAATTTCGTTTCGTTACAGTTATAAATGTCTTTCTGAAGGTGAATTTTGTAAATTTCTTTCGAATTTGTTTTATGACGAATACTTCTTATACGCTTGTTGAACATACTTTGTTTACTACGTGTTCAATAAAATTATACTTACTTACTTTTGTATCCAATTTGTTAAGCCTATAGCGAATAAATGTGATGATTGGGCCACGACTTTATGGTTCTGTTAGTCAAGCCAAGAGGTTATCAACGAGATGATTTGCTTCTATTCCATTTCCTTCTTTCCTAGGAAGCCATAACTTTTTAATAAAGCAATTAACTTCTAAAAGCCAGCTTGTTATATTTCCACATTTACATGAAGTGCAGAGAAGTTATAAAAAGTTGATTTAATTTACATGTGTTATTGTAACCGCCTCGCATGTTCTATTGACCTGTCTTGGATTCGTACCATGGTTGTCGTTTTGCCGCATACTGTACAAAGGATTTCAAAAAATGCGGGACGTTTTTACAGTGTAGCTGAGTAATATTATTTTATGAAATGCGTTGCATAAAGACTGAAAAATTGTAGATTCCGTGTTTATTTAAAAATGAACAAAATTTATGTGTGTCTATGCAAAGAAATCTAATTTGGAAAGCAAGAATTGAACATTGAAAGTCATTATACATGTGTGTGTATGTAAGTAAGATTTGACGTCACTCAACAGAGGTATATAAGAAGGGCCAGGGTGATTGAAGATCAAGATCAGCAAAACAGAGCAGCGTTGGGAATCAGAGGAAAGACCTACGTTGAGCATTCTCCGGATCGAAGTAATCTGAGAGTTCAAAAGGCATAAATTAAATGAGATAAGTTAAATAAATAACAGATAGAACATTAAATTGAGAATAGGAGAATGTAAAATTCTCTTGTTCTAGGACAAAGAAAATAGCATCTCCCCAATATTCACTGTGCAAGGTCGCTTTTAGGGCCGGTCGTTAAAAATTCCTTAAGGTCGTTTTTAGGGCCATCTGACTACTAGAACAAATGTAGTGATTATGAAGGGTAGCTCTAGGTTTATTTGAAGGAACAAATAGATGTAGTTAGGGATTAAGTTCTGTTAGGAAACTAGGAAATTTAACTCTGACTAAGAACTAAGACAAAAGACTATTCCTTATCCATCAAACCCACTTGGATAATACCTTTCAATCCAATCACAAACCCAGAATAATAAAATGAGTAAAGGCAGAAGAAGTGGACCAAACAAAGGCAGTACTAGTTCCCCAGATAACAATAAAGCTAAAGGTAGAAGTAGCAAAAATACAATTTCTAAACAGAAACAGACACCAAAAAGAGAAATGAAAGAATCAAAACAAACCACCGAAACCACTAACAAACCTAAGACCCCTCACTCAAGCAGCACAATACCAGTTTAGACATCAAATGTTCAAAAAGAAATACCTAAATTAAACGTGGTAGCGGAAGAATCTTCCTTCTCAGAGGAAAGTATTGCTTCACCGAGATCGTCTTTATCCAAAGAAGAGACCTCAGAATATAGTCAACCAAATTCTCCTGAAAGTCATATCTCTTCCTCCTCATCTTCTACTTATTCTCCTTTAAACTTATCTACCATAGATAAACACAAATAAAGAAAGAGAGTACACACAAAATAGCAAACGCAAAGATAATGGAAATCAAAACTTTAAAGAATTAACTAAAACATTAGGGACGGAATCCTCAACTAACCTTAATGAAACACACACTATCAATAAGGACATTAGCATAGAAAACAACAAACCAAGTGCTAATAATCAAACAAACAAAAAAGAATCTGATGCACAATTGAATTATGCTGTGATTATAAAAAATATGAAGAGTCACTTAAATAACCCTCTCACTTTCACAAAAATCATAGAAGCAAGACTTCCGAATATAGCAATAAGAGGACACCCGACCCTTAGACTTAATGGAGATAGAAATCAGTTTAAAGACAAAGAAAATCAACAAAAATTTCTTCAAAAATTCAAGAATGAAGATTTTGGGACAAAGGCAGAAATCATTCCCATTGATGAAAATAGGAAAATATCACAAAAACCGATCTCTACAATGACATTCACATGTGTTGTAAGGGGAATTGACATTCAGGACGTCATTAACGACTTAAAACAGAAAAATGTACCAATCACTAATGCGACACGCATTCAGAATGACAAGGGACCACTTCCTTTGATACGACTATTTACAAAAGATCCGAATTTGGTGAGTCGGTTGATAGCGAATGGCATTATTATAGGATGCTGCATCTATAGAGTGGAAGAATCTAGAACATCCACTAGACCTTTTCCTTGCCGTACTTGCCTGAAATATCATGATAATAAACCATGTTCCGGCAAACCCACTTGTTACAAATGTGGAAAAAATCATCTTAGCTACACATGTAATATCCAACCAAACACTAACTTTTGTGGCCCTTGCAAAAAGGTAGGACACCGAACTGCCGCCTCTACATGTCCACTACGACCAACAACGGGGAAATCTTTCATTCAATCAAAAATTTACAGAGCACCGCCAAATACAGATAGCAGAATAGAATTTACAAATCTCTCCGAAAAAAACAGCTGGACGAAATGAAACCAATTTCAGTGACAAAGATGAGCACTCACAGGATGGAGACGAATTTGAAACTCAAATTAGGAATTTGCTTCAAAATCTCATGGATAAAATGGCTAAATGGATCTTATCTATCATCACTCTAACAAATGCTCCAGAACCAGAACAAATTGCAAAAATAAATCAAACCATTAAGGCTCCATCAGGAGAGTTCTTACAGAGACATTTTAATATAATTCAATCTATAGACGGCCACATTTACGTTGGTATTGAGGACTTCAATAAAAAAGAAAAGAATAACAAACCAATATCGCAAACAGAAGAAACATCTAATGGGTACCAATAGAAACTGTTTGAATAACACAAACATTAAGAACACCTTGGAAATTATGTTTATTAATATTAATGGCTTGCGAATAAAATCTGTGAAACAATCCAACTCGCAAAAGATCAAAATATTGACATCATAATATTAATGAAACTAAACTTAGGAAGGTCAAGCTGGATTTAACAAATTCAGACTTTTACATATTTAAACATGACAGACAGGAAGCACACGGTGGAGTTGCAATTCTAGTCAATAACAATTTTAAAGCAAATGAAGAAATATTACCAGATTCCCTACAAAATCACTCCACAACACCTTTATTAATTTCTATGCAACAGCGAAATGAAAAGATATATATAGCCACCTTATATTCTCATCCAAATCTAGACATATGAGAAAGTTTTCCATTACTAACCTACCTTCTAAATACCGAAATCTAATAATAATAGCGGACATAAACAGTCAACATCAGATGACGGGAGACCAAAAAACGGATTCAAACGGAGGGAAATTATTTCAATATCTTATGTCATCACCGTTAATAAACGTCAATGTGGGTCCTACAAGATTTGCACCAAATTCTGAAACATCTCCGGATAAAATTTTATTGTCACCGGCTTCGTCAAATAAATTAAATAGAAAATATGTTAACAAAAGTCTGCCGTCGGATCACGGCGAGATATATTTGGAATTTAGATGGGCAATAGATAAGAATGTTATCACTTCAAGCTTCCCTAACTATAACAAAACCAACTGGCAAGAACTAAACAATTACTTATTTACACAACTATCAGAAATTAAATTACCTATTGAAACTATTGAGGATATAGAAAATACAAATGCTCAACTCACTGAAGTCATAAAGGAGGCTATAAATAAGTTCATTCCTCTTGATAAATTCATTAAAAACGCAGAAAGACTACCTCCCGAGATTATAGGAATTATTAGATATAAAAGAAGACTAACGAGAATTTTTCACAAGCAACCAAATGAAGAAATTAAAAACCAAATCAACAACCTACAAAAAGAAATAAAATACAAATTAAAACAATTTCGGGAACAGAAAAATTCAAATTTCATAAATAAATTTTCGGAGGACTATGGTAGAGATCCCAAAAGTTTTTGGAAATCTCTAGCAATTACTTGAGGGGAAAAAATCAAAACTATCCATTCCGAACAAGATAGACAACACTTCCATAACTACAAATAAAGATCTCGTAAATTTATTTTATGACAAATTCAAAGAGAAAATAGGCATCGACTACACAGACTTGCAAGAGAATTTTCAAAGAGAAATTTTTGATACTGCCGAAAGAATACGATTAATTAATAACGATTTCCAAGATATGACACAGAAAGACCTGATAGACCAAATTGACAATAAAAGTCTCAATATACTACTTACAGACACCACCACTGAGGAAATTACAAAGATATTGAAGAAAAAGAGAAACACATCACCTGGTCCAGACAAGATTCCATATATTATATTACAGAGAAGTCCTCCCATACTATTTGAAATCCTTACTCAAATGTTCAACTCTTCATTTAAACTAGGATACATACCACAAATATGGAAATCAGCACACACTATATTTATCCCAAAACAAAACAAAAATAGATTTATTTCCTCAAACTATAGAACTATAAGATTGACAAACACTATTGCTAAATTATGTGAAACTGTAATAGCAAAAAGATTAAACCTATGTTTAGAAGAATCTAATATAATCACAAAATGTCAAGCTGGTTTCAGATCAAAGGTATCTACAATTGACCAGGTTATGAGAATTGTCACGGATATACAGGTAGCACTGAACAAGGGATTCAAGGCGGCTGCCATATTCATGGACCTTACCTCGGCATTTGACACCGTGTGGCATAATGGACTAATATACAGGGTAAGTCAAAATGATGTACCCGATTTCATAAATTTATTTTGTGAAATATAATGAACATATCTGAATGTAATACATGTGGTAAGAAGGGTAACTCTCAAAGTTTTTTTCAGTCACATCACACGTGCTCTATGTGAGCACCTCGCGTAACACGACACACATCAAGCCGATAGTCTATCTCCTGCCAAACCTTGTGTAGTGTGTCACGGTCAATCTCTGCAATGGCTGCTGTGATGCGGGCGCGAAGGTCACCCAATGTTGTTGGAAGTGGTGGTACGTAAACACGATCCTTTATGAAACCCCACAAAAAGAAATCACACGGGGTCAGATCGGGGGAACGAGGTGGCCAACGAATGAGAACTCGATCCTCCTGAGATGCACGGCCTATCCAGCGCTGTGGCAATGCCTCATTGAGATGATCCCGAACGCTGCCATGGTAATGCGGAGGGGCACCATCCAATTGAAGAATGAAATCTGCACTATCCTCTTCGAGCTGTGGAAGAAGCCATTGTTGCAGCATATCAAGAAAAACATGTCCTGTCACAGTAGGTTCAAGGAAGAAAAAGGGCCCATAAATCTTTTCAGGGGAAATGGCACAAAACACATTCACCTTGGGTGAATCGCGTTGGTGTTCCACAACTGCGTGGGGATTTTCAGTTCCCCAGATCCTTACGTTGTGTCTATTCACATTCCCAGAAAGGTGAAACACCGCTTCATCACTGTAACGTAACCTTTCGGCGAACCCATCCTCTTCCATTAACGTGAGAAAATCAGCACAGAAAGACGCTCGAGCAGCATAATCAGTGTCTCTTAAGGCTTGTAGCAGTTGCAACCGATAGGATTTCATTTGTAAACGTTTCCGCAGAATTCGCCATACAGTTTTCTGTGGCATTTCAAGTTCCCTCGCTGCCCGGTAGGTAGACTTCTGTGGACTCCGCACAAAACTGGCGCGAACACGTTCCACTGTCTCTTCCTCATCTGAAGGACGGCCAGTCGATTTTC
>JAGDQP010030227.1:0-22765 GCA_022664845.1 Lepisma saccharinum | reverse complement strand
GGGAACTTAACAACTTGCTGGGATTTTTGAACTTAGAATTTCTTCGAGGCAAAATTTAATTTTATTGTATATTACCCTTGTTTGGCTATATATCAGGATAATATTTTTCACACAAATACGTTACGCAATTCTGCTTATCACTGCAAGTCAGTGAATTTATACGACGCTTCAATATATTTATTTTTGAGAGAAGAAATCTCAGCTATAGACATGCGACAATCTTTATGTCCATAGCTGTACCCCGGACTTTGCCTGCTCAAGGGCAGGACGACACTTAATATTGCGCCACTAGCCTACAACGTTTCACTATAGAAGTGACGCCGAAGCATTGTCAGAAGAAAACCAGACGTAGACAAATTCAGTAAAGATTTATTAAAAATCCGTACATTTCATTTCCATTGTCCTAGCTCGGACTAGTTTATAACAATATCTTTGGATATACATTGCATATAGCTTTGAACATGTATAAACCATGACTGAAAATAAATATATATCATTTTCACATCTAAATAGCATTAAGAAAACAGTATATAAATTTTCAAAATCACAAAATACCAAGAAAAAGAAACTTATTCGACATTTATTAATATTTGAAATACCGTGCGAATCTATCGGCACTTGTTGACGCTTATCTTTCCAGTCCAAACAGCCCACTGCTGCCATCTATTGCATTTTCTCGGAACTCGGTGCACAAAACCTCTAAGATAGTTTGTTCTTCAGTATAATTACAGTTCCAATGCTTCCATGTAGTAATACCCTTTACAAATTGAGAAGATGGTGACTTGTGATGTTATGAAATTGGATTCAAACTTGTTAATAAAGTTGAACATATTTTGTTTAGTTGTTCTTTTTTTGTATGTTTCAAAGTTAAAAATATGTTTTCTGTGTATTTCAGAAACTTTTATGGTCGATCAGGTGTTTGTTTAGCCCTTCATATAACACCAGATAAGCCTAGTGGATGGGAATATTCAGTTTTCGTCTTCTTATGTAAGTATCTCTGTGAATAATTTCTAGTTCATATTCTTATTTGTGTTCACGTTTTCGGTGTGAGTTGTCTCTGGTTCGATTCCCGGTGAAAATGATCCAAGTTTTTAGTGTTGATCTAACACCGGGAAGCTAACTGGCGAGCTAATTGAATCCAGAAGTGGCGGACTCTGGTCTTATAAGCTAGGTAAGGCGATTCTGGGGAGTCGTTAGTTAAGCTAATCACATAACGCCCTCTTTCAGCGAAAGTCTCCTGGTAGAACAAGACAGCTTATGAGCTATCAAAGTAAGGAATTTAGTTATTATTATTTGTGTGTACATTAAAAGAGAGAGAGAGAGAGAAAAAAGAGATTTTGTCAAACATATGAATTAATCAGAGGAAAACAGTATTAGAAAAAAAAATCGCCATTTTAAAATACGAGGGTTGTTCCATAAATGTGTTGACTTAAAAGTCATGATGTTTATTTTATTAAGAGAGAGACGTTTATGGTTCTACATTCAAATGAAAGGTTGGAATGTCCTATTTCAAAAGGTAACATCACTGTTCGATATACTCCCCAGTCATCCATACGTTCCCGCGATCGCTGCTTGCTTTTCTTTGTTTCCATCATATCAAAATTTGGAGCAGTCAGTACGAGGCTAAAGGGATGAGTTTTTCAGAGTCGTATCTTCACTCATCGAGGATGAGACATGGGGTAACGATTACATCACAGGGACTAAACGACAGTCCGTGGAACGCAAGCATCCGGACTACTTACTCTCCTCAAGAAGTTCCAAAACACAGCCATCATACAGTGAGTTGAAATCCCCCAAAAAACTGGCCAAAAGTTCAAAAAATTAATTTTCGATTTGAAATTTTTTAGGTTTTAGATCGAATATTAGAATGTTTGAAGTATCGAATTCCGTTGAAACATCTGTCCTTTTGTTATACCCGCGGAAGAGGCAGTCATTTGGAAAGTGCCATTTGACCGGTTCCGATGTAGTTAATTTGAACGTGAAAACGTATATATATATTTTTTAACGTATTATAATTTTGTTAATTTTCAACTTTTTTTTTAAAATTTTTAAAATGGAAGAAATAGATAAAGGTACCTAGACTTATAATTGAACTAATTAAACCTGAGAAAAAAAGTTGTAATTATCACAAATTATCATTAAAGTTCAGCAAAACAAAATATTGATAAATGTAGAAAAACAATTATGAATTCCGCAGAATTCCGTCAACGTATTGACTTTACGACCCACTCAATATTATAATCTAATGGAATTCACAAAATTCCAGGATTTATGCATGTGCCCTTGCAGGATTTATGCATGTGTTTCCCATTAGATGTCCAGAATACCAGAAAGTTAATAATGACTCCATTTGAAAAATAAGGCTATACAAGTTGATAAATCCCTTGATTTGACACACCTGGTAACAGTTAGCCCAGGTCATTATACCTGTTAATAAGTAAAACTACCTTTCGGTCAATTGGTCAAATCTGGGAATTATACCTAGGAATTTGCCCACCATATTGGATCCGCCATTTTGAATTTTTCAATTTTGACTCATAATCCTTATCAGGGGCCTCGAAAACCTATGAATACATAAGATCCTACAAATTGAACAATGCTTTCATATTTTGACCAGTTTTTTTGTGAATTTCAATCCACTGTGCATCAGCTGGAAAAGTCTTCCTCACCATACTTTGGAACTGTGAAGGTGTGCTTATTGGATGTTAGAGACGTGACGTAAACTATAAACTCTTCATCGCGTTCGTCCAACAAAAGATACAGTCATTTAACATGACAACGCTCGGTCTCACAGAAATCGGGAGATAAACACCGTGTTGGAAATGTTTTGCTTCATCCATCTTACAGCGCGGATCTCGTGACTTCTGACTGACTCTCTCACAATCTGTGTCGTTGGAGTCGTCAACAGTCGGCCTCATTTTTCTACCGATGGGGGAAGTGTATCAACGCGGGTGGTGACTATATCGAAAAGTAATCAGGACATACCAGCCTTTCAATGCAATGTATAATCATAAATTTCCCCACTTAATAAAATGTCTTGATCTAGGAGACTAAACTTATTGAACAACCCTCGTAAGTAAAGAAATAATTTTAGTATGCATGTACCTGCAATGTAGTTGATCAAAACGTTCGGCACACATTAGAAAACTTTTGTCAACCCAAATACATGTTCCTGTGTCCAGTGGCGCCCAATCCTTTCGAAGTAGGTCATGCAGGCCTTACCAAAGCAGCACCCTCATTTTGGGTTAACCCCACTAAAAATGGACTTTATTCAACTACGGGTACAGTCAATGCGAAAAGTTTGTACTCTGTCGTAAAATTTATTCTCTAATAAATTTGGAATGGCCTGATCGATTTGAGGACGGCTCAAGATAATGTGATTGTCTGTAAGTTAGAAAGGAACTCTACTCAAATCGAATTAATTATTCATTTCAAAGTTATTTGAAGAAACAATTTTACGACTGGGTACATACTTTTGATGGTGACTGTACATTGCATAATTACCATACTTTAGAGAGGAAATATTTTATTTTTGAAGCATCACAAATGTTTGCGTTTACCTCTATCTGAAAGCGATATTGGACTGATCGATGCCATTAAAAATACAATGAATATATGAAACTAGGGAGCAGAGAGTCGATCATTCACGTCCAGTCTAAACCAATATAGAACCAATTTTCAGTTTTACCTAATTCTCTTTTTAAGCTTGTTATCATCGTGCGGTTCGTTTACAGGCTTCAGCAACAAGCGTTATGAAGCCTTATGCGCCCGCTCGGTCCGTCTGTCAGTAACTTTCAACTCAGAAGCTACTAGATCTAGGAAGATGATTGACGTGTCGTTGGAAAGGTCTCGGCAAGATGATTTCAAACCCATATCACTCATCCAGATTGCAGGGGCGGTTCCCTAGTTTCGGGGAGGGAATTTTCAACTTTGGGACTACTAGGGCTAGAAAAGTGATTGAGGTGTCGTTGAAAAGGTCTCGGGAAAACAAATTCAAACCCGTATCATTCATCCAGATTGCAGGGGTGGTTCCCGAATTGGGAGGGATTTTTAATTTTGGAATACTAGGACTAGAAAAGTAGTTGAGGTGTTGTTGGTAAGGTCTCACCGCAATTTTTCCAACGGAACATTGATCCTATAAATAGGATGCTCGCTGCTGAAGCCTGGCGGTATCATATGTTCGCAGTGCCCCGACTTGGCTGCACCTCATTTGTTTTACTTACATCAAAATTTTTGCAAGAAGAAAACGTAAATATTTTTTACAGAATTTATTTTTCTATGACCAGTTCGGTACGTACAACTCAAGAATTAAGACATGAATTTTAAAACGAGCCCTGACCGCTGCCTTCCCCCATTCATTCTCGCAAGACAATAGCAAAGAATCAGACTTAATTGCCTATCGCTTTAGGCACCCAAAGGGAAAGAATTGGCGGTTTCAACAGAAATCCAAACTTCATTATTTTGACGATGTTTTTATTCTAAATTGTATTACCGTGAAGTCGATCATTTTTATATGTATTTTATACGTATTTTAGATGTATTTTTTCTTTGTTTCAGTTCTGAATTTCACTTCCTTCTCCATAATAGCTGTTGGCTATATCTGGATGTACGTCGTAGCCAAAACCACCCAACAGGCAGTGAAAAGTGAGCAACGAAGGGTAGACTCGTCAATGGCTCGTCGAATGACTCTGATTGTTGCGACGGATGCTGCTTGTTGGATGCCCATTATTATGTTGGGTGTGTTTTCATTGACCGGGTACACTGTTCCGCCACAGGTAATTTTTTTTAAACTTATTTACTACAGAATGATCATGTTGTAAATTATGGTGTACACTCCCAGTCCCAGAAAATGGAGGATATAAATATTTATAAGTCGTAAAGTTGTATAATTTGGTATATATATATATAAGTTGTATATATGAGTAGGTAAAGGAAAAAATCCGACATTTTGAAAAAGTTGCCATCTTGGGTCCAAAATGGCCGCCAAACCCATTGTTGTATAGAGTTTAAACTGCTGGAGCTAGCGAGATGAAATTTGGCACGAAAGGTACAATCACTAGTAGATTGCGAAAATATTACAAAATGTATCCAGAGACGCCATCTTGGTTACAAAATGGCGTACTCTAAAAATCCATTTTCCATACCGTTTGAGCTAGAGATACGAAATTTGGTATGAAGGTACATGGTGACTATTAGGTTGAGAAAATATTTTTAAAAATGTTGAAAATGTCCCCATCTTGGATCCAAAATGGCCGCCGAACCCATTGTTGTATATAATATACAGCCTAAACGGCTAGGACTATTGAAATGAAATTTGGTGTGAAGGTACAATATCGTTAGTAGGTTAAGAACATGTTACATGCTGTATCCAAAGACGCCATCTTGGATCCAAAATGGCGGACCTAAAAGTCCCTTTTTAACACCGTTCAAGCTAGAGATACGAAATTTGGCATAAAGGTATATCTTAACTAGTAGTTTAAAAAAATATTACAAAATTTTAGGAAAGTCGCTACCTTGGAACCAAAATGGCCGCCAAAATAAATAATTTTCGACACCGTTTGAGCTAGAGAAATGAAATTTTATTTAAAGGTGTACATTCACGAGTAAGTCACGACAATATAATAAAACGTTTAAAAAGTCGCCATCTGTTTTTTAAAAAAAGTAGCTATTTTGAGTAGTGATCAGCATTACGTCAAAATCGATGACTGATACTGACCAGGAATGTCGACAAGTGCTGATATTTTTTGACGGTTAAATTCTTGACTTTGTTTGTAACCTTTCATCTTGAAAATAGGTGTTATTGAGAGATATGTCAACAACGTGCACATAGTAAAAGTGTATACAGTTCACATTTGAACAGGCAACATACTTATTGAGTAGGGTGCTATACGCACTAGATAGGAAAGTTAAAAAAAAAACCTTATCGAGATATATTGACACTGATCATTATAGTGCTAAGTAATCTAACCTATTCATACGGTTATTGTGTATCTAAGAACAATCGCTCGTGTGATTATTGTTAATAGTAATGTTGTATTGTAACATGCTACCTGTTTAATGCTTTGTATTTGGGCGTGTTCCCATTTAGTGTAGAGCTGTTATTCAAATTATATCTAAACCTGTCCTGTGGTTGTATTATTATCAACTACTGTATTAAATAAAACCATATCAATCAACCATTAGATAGAACTATTGTGAATCCCATCATTGCGTGTATTTCTTTCATGTTGAATTCGTTTGTTGAGACAACGTACCTACGAGTTTCAAATCTGTAAACGGTTTGTATCATTGCGTTGTTATACGTCACACATTATCATTGAGTGGATAATACAATTCTTAAGCTGGTGGGACAATAAAGCTTTGAATTTAACGCATTTTCTTTTTTTTTTGTATCGAAGAAGAGCGTATATAACATAGAAGCAGCAACGAAGTTTCGCTCGATCCATTTAAGCTTCATCAGGTAGCGGGTAGAGACCTAGTGATCATCTTCAGAAGTGAAGTATACTGGGTATTCTTTACAAATACGTTAAGTACGTTTATTACATCACGCATAGGTGCCTAGACGGTCTATTATCGTGCAGATATTCCCAATCTACGGCCCACGCTACCCTCATCGTCACCTATACTGATCTTTTCATTTATTTCGTTTCAGTGCTTAATTAATTTGAAGTTTTACTGCGTTACACCTAAAAGTGCTTCCTTCTACTGGGGTAGAATCACGTAAATGGTTACAGAAGGAAAAAAGAAGAAAGAGAAAAGATAAACATAGAAGGGAAGAAAGGAAGAAGGAGAAGAAAGAAAGAAAAGATAAGGAACAAGGAAAGAAAGAATTAAGGACGAATAGAAACAAAATGAAAGGAAGAAAGGAGGGAATAAGAAAGAAAAACAAAAAGTAAGAAAGAAAGGAAAACAAGAAACAAAGAAAAAAAAAGAAATAAAGAAAAGGGAAAGAAGAAAGTAAGAAGTGGACGGAGTTGAGAAGAAGGATAAAGAAAAAGGAAGGAAGGAAGAAACAAAAAAAAGGAAAGAAGAAAGAAAAGAAAAGAAAAGAGAGAAAAGAGGAAAACAAAGAAAAAAGAGGAAAAAGGAAAGTAGCCAAAAGAAAGAGAGAAAGAAGAAGGGAAGATGTAAAGAAAGAAAAATAATGAAAATTAGAGATAAGAGAAAAGAAGAATTAAAAATTAAAAAGAAAGGCAGCTAGAAAAAAAGAAAACCAATGATTGAAAGGGTTAAAAACAAAAGGAGATAAAAATACAAAAATAAAGAAAGAGAGGGAAAAAGCAAGTACGAGAGAAAGAAAGCAAAGGAAGAGAGATTATTAGATCGATTCAACTAAAGAGAGTTCTTTTGAAGATTTTATATTTCAATTCAGTCGGAGTCATTTCAATGTGAATAGTACTGAATTCCGATTATTATAGAACTGTCCTTACTAAATAAGGATAATACGTACTTCTGTTTGTGGTGGTACGGAAATTTCAGCAGATTATCAACAGAGAGTTTCATAGTTTTTTTTTCCCCTCCGAATGGATGTTCTAGTCTAGCTGAAAACACTAACGATATGAAACGAAGTTAAAAGATTTGAAACAATTTGGCATTCCTGTAGGAAGTGGCTTCTAGTGCTTTTCTTATCTTTACTATTGAACTATCGTCAGGGCTGTAGCGAGGGTATACGGAGATATACGCCGTATACCCTCTAATTAACCTTACACATAAGCTTATACCTTGAGCCAAGATGCATATAGCTTCTACACAGGAAAAGTAGAGATGTTGATTTAATGAACACTTTTCGGTGAGAGAGGCCATTAATTTTTGTGTTAAATCAACGCAACAAACGTGTTCATTTCGTTGATTCAACACAGTGGCTGTTACTAGTCCGACACCCTCCATTATGTCGAATCAACATTGACAACAAATCCATTATTTGATGCATGTACTTATGGTAAGAAACGTTTCTTTTAGGCAGAAGTTTAAAATGTGTACTAGATGATATATGAGAAGAAAATAAGGCTATTGAAATTAAAATTAGTATGATGGTATAATATCACCGGGAGGTTACGAAAATATGACAAAATGTTGGAAAAGTCGCCATCTTGGATCCAAAATGGCTGCCAAACTCATTGTTGTATAGCATACACAGCCTAAGCGGCTGAGACTATTGAAATGAAATTTGGTACGGAGGTACATTATCAATAGTAGATTACTAAAATATTACACAATGTACGCAAAGACGTCATCTTGGATCCAAAATGGCGGACTGAAACATCCATTTTCCAGACCGTTTGAGCTAGAGATACGAAATTTGGCATAAAGGTGTATCATAACTAGTAGTTTTTATGAAACTATTACAAAATTTTGGGAAAGTTGCCATCTTGCATTCAAAATGGCCGCCCAAATATTCATTTTCCGCACCGTTTCAGCTAGATCAATGAAATTTTACATGAAGTTGTACCTTCACAAGTAGGTCACGGCAATATAATAAAACGTCAAAAAATAAGTCGCTATCTTTAATCCAAAATGGCCGCCAAAAACCCAATTTCTAAACCACTAAGGATAGACAAACGAAATTTGGTATGAAGGTGTACCATGAGGAATAGGTCATAAAAATAGTGAAACCCCCCACATGGGGGTGCAGCAATCCCCGGTGGGTGGTATATTTTTATCATGGAGGCGCAGTCCGCTAGAGAGTCTCTGATTATGATAAAGGGGGCGCATCCTCCCCCCCAAACTCTTATGTTGGGAGCGTAGCTCCCACAGGGGTCTGGGGACAGCGACCTCGGCGAAGCAAAGTGAGTCTTTTATATATAACCACATGTGACACAAATCTGTTATATTTTGTATAAAGAAACCTTGGACCTTGATGTGTCCATGTACAAAATATGACAATTTTGTAAAGATTACCTTGATTTTATTTATCAAATGTCTCTTGTCCTCCTTGGCTTCTAGAATCGACGTAAGCACTTACCTTATTATATATAGTTTCATATGTGTAAAAGAAACTGTCCTAAATATAAAATAGGAAAGTGTTTAATTCATAGCGAATCAGGTGCAAGAATTCAGGTAATTGCCAGATATCTATTTTGCTCTCTTAGGTCCACTTGACACGGAAGTATTTATGCTACGAAAAATCTTAGCGATAGCGCTAGTGCCAGCGTGTGAAAGCAAAATTGTTATGGATTTACACCTGGGCATCTTGCCATGTTATAGCATTTTTAGCTTTCGCACGCTGGCACTAGTGCTAATATTTATCGTAGCATAAATGCTTTCGTGTCAAGCGAGCCTTTCTTCTTCTGCGACAAGAATCCCCATCAGCCATAACGTCAAAACGTGTTGCAGAGAAGTTAGTTTATAATTTTCATTCTGCTAAAAGGACAAAAATATTCTTTGTTATCTTTCTTTCATGCATGTCTAGTTTCTTGGTGTATATTTATTCGTGCATTTGATTCATTTCTAATCAGCTTAGAACAAAAAAGGTCGCAAGTGTTGAATTACGACATCTTCCAGTTAGAGACGTCTGAATATGGGGAATATATAAACAGGCAGACAGAGAAAAACTTGGAACCATCCTGAAAGAATATATCTCCTGAGAAACGGATACTGAAATTCTTTATAGACATGAAATAGTTTAAAATTTAGACTTACTGTATGACCAAAAAAAAAAAAAAGAACTTATTTTAGTTATTCTTGAGGGCTAAATGTTAATGTATAGGAACGATCTCCCAACAAAAGATAGCAGCACTACCTCCGTATATGTCTAATGTATTTTCATCGTTGCACGAAATTTGAATGCTGCTCCTACAAATTCAAGCCTAGAGAGTTCAAACTTTCAGGGAAGAAAGTTCATAACCAATTCAAGAGTTCAATCAATGTTGATTTTTTTTCTAATTTCGTTTTTCTTCATTGTTGAAATTGCTTGACTGTTGTTGTGAATATCGAAACCTATAACAATGAAACTCTTTCAACAATGAACAAAATAATTTAAAAACCAGCATTGATTGAACTCTTGAATTGGCTATGAACTTTCTTCCCTGAAAGTTAGAACTCGCTAGGCTTGAATTTGTAGGAGGAGCATTGAAATTTCGTGCAACGATAAGAATAACATTAGGCTTATACGGAGTTAGTGCTGACATCTTTTGTTGGAAATTGTTGCTTTACCTCAACCTTTAAAAAAAATATATGTTGCCGGCTATATTGGATTGAAACGGATCATTATTAGTTCACAAAGGTTTCAAGTATCTAGGTGTAAATAATGATACTCAGTGAAAAATGGTGATTTCTTAGTGTCTGTTGCTTTGAGATATTGTTGTAGATGTTATGACACGTTTTCGATGTCTTGACCTCATACATGAAACATGCTATTTTTTCTCATTCCTTCACTGTTTGTAAAACAAAGAACATACGTTCATTGTCAAAACAAAGAGTATGCAGTTCCCCATGCTTCTTAATCCCAATCCAGTTACATACTAAGACAAGTCAATTTTAACAGGCTGGAAGATGAAAAGTAAGTCATCGGTGCTCAAGAGGTAGCGCATCTGGCTACGAATTGAGAGGCTTGGGTTCAAATAACAGCCAGGACCCTAGCGACGTTTCTCCAATGGTCCCATGCCTAGCGCTTTGAGGTGTACTCAGCCTCATATGAAATTGAGTACCAAAGTGTCCTTGGTATTCCTGGGTATCTTCGGAGATAAAGGGAGCGTAGGACTGACCACCAACCTCACTTCGAGTCGCGGACGGCAAAATGGGTAGGTACGCGGATTCGAGTTCCGCGGCTGACTATCCTGACAGAGGTTTTACTCAGTTTCACCAGACGAATGCCGAAATGTTACCTTAAGTAAGACCCTGGATACTACCTTCTTATCTTCTACCTAATCCATTCAGGCCTGAGCAAATGATGATAAAAATATAATTAAAAATTCGAATATTAGGTCGAAACTATGTGTTCAGGGCGCATGGCACTGCACAGAGGATACTTTTATCTTACCATCACTGAAGGTATAAAAATGGAGATTGAACGTACGTACACGCTCAGAAATTGGTTCTTTAAAAGTTCAGTAAAATCATGATGATGAAATAAGTATATTGTAATGATCCGCGTGTATAGGAGCACGTGGACATTATGTAAACAAACAGGCATGCTTACAGAACAAACATGTGAGTAAGAAGTAAAGATGCTAAGACACACATTGGAGCAGACGACGGTCAACTCCACAATCTAGCACCAGATGGAGCGGATAACAGAAGACAGAGGGAGCTGGAATCATAGGAGAAGCAAGAAGAGCCACTCCTACGATCACCTTTAAAAGAGACCTGCACGCAGCAAGAGCGATCACTCAATCCCCGGGTGGTCAGCTACTCTCCTTCTTCCGTTCGCAGTTTGCTAAGGAACTGGTACAACTACCTGACACTCAGTTTGCTAAGGAACTGGTGTTTTCCTATGTACCATAATATTTATCAGATCACTCCAAAGAAGAAGATATCCTTGAAGCCGTCCATACTTAGTAACTTGTAAATCAGTATCCTCCGGGACTGTAATTTTATTAACTTTGTTCTTTTATATAAATAAATGGTGGAGGGCTAAAACCACTCCCGATTATCATTGTCTCTACCGATGCAAAATTGGAACGAACATTACAATATTTTGACCAATTACTAGTGTTAGTTATAGGATTACATCTTCCCCACAGAGCACTGGGGCGTCTATGGCAGGAATGCGAATTGACAACGCAGGGGCTACGTGACTGAATAAAGTTGGCGCAAGTTCAAGGACAATCACCTTTACATTTGGTTGAGACAGTATACGCTTACATTAATCAGTCTTTTTATTCATTAGATATCTTATGTAATGTAATATGTTCAATAACTTTAAAAGCATAGCTACATCTAAGCGAAATATAAGAGGTATTATTCACTTAGTGTTTTTGTAATATCCTCCAAGGACATATAGATTATCACGTAACCTAAATGAAATGAAGAACACATTATATCATGTAAATATTTTATTGCAGGTGTTTGCGTGGGTAGCAGTGTTTGTGTTGCCTTTCAACGCTGCTATCAATCCTGTCCTATACACATTGTCGACGGCGCCATTTCTTGGGCCTGCTCGGAAAGGAATAAGCACATTCAAGAGGTCATTCAAGAGATCCGTCACCACCGACCAGCGCCGTACGTACTCATCAATCATCGGTAAGCGGTGAATTGCTCGGGTGGCGCATGATAACCTCCACGATTGCACGTGTCCTCATGTAGTTTGGGTTGTCTTGCTTGCTTGATGTTGGATGTTTGATTTTTCTCACACAACCTTTCCTATCACCGTGATTAGCTTTACTAAGATAATGAGCAATTACCGATCAATTATAGAACTATTTCCATACAAAATTTTGTAGGTCCCTGTACCATTACAGCATGTTTCCTTGACTTTTAGTTATCTTTCATTAACTTGGGTTTGCATGGAGATAAAAACTTTCAGTGTCGAAGCGTGCGATGAACAAATACATTTACATCAAAATTAACACAGAATGTTCCAGTATTGTTGTTGTATTACGTTTGCCTGAAAATATAAAAACAAAAATGTGTTACAGTAAAAACAAAATAACTATATTTTTAAAAAATGGGTAGACACTAACTTCCCTGTCTATCCTAACCATTCGCCACTGTTCACTTTACCTGATACATATTTTTTTTATGTATATCCTTTATCAACATTTGTACATTATTTTCGTATTTATCTTGTCCTTAAGTAGTTAGCTGTCCTCACAAGTCTTTGCTAATGCCTCAACTGCCTCATACACCATCACCTTCAGCCTCACATCTTCTCTTGACCCTCTTCCTTGCTCTGTCGTCTATTCTTCGCCTACATGCTCACTTTCTTTCATATTTTTGCGTTGCTCTTTTTTTACTTACTCTCCATCCTCACATATTCGCGTTATCCTCAGCATCACGTTGTAATTTAGGTCTCACCCTCAAGCTTCAGTCTCACAACCTAGCCAACATTCTTATTTACCTTCAATGTTTCAATTTCGTCTTCACTCTCACTAACACTTATCCAAGCTTCTTTTTCTCTATTCCTTTGATCACCAAAACTAAGAAAATATCGCTAGAAAAAACTACAGCAGAAGACTCAAGTGAAAAGATAAAAAAAAGCACCTGATGAAACGTTTGTTGTGGGACACATTGGTTCATTTATATGCTTATTTGAAACGAATAACTACAGGAACAAGCTGTCACTGGAGGGATTTTACACATGTCGTTTGGTTTGTGACATTTATCCGTCATTTCGTCGTTTTTGCATCAGTTTTCGATCTAAAAAGGACGTCATTTTCACGTGTTTGTGCTGCTTAGGTCTGAATGGTCAGCAACAGAACATTTTACCCCCTCCTAATGATTTTTTTTGTTGATGATCATTAAGTATTTAAGACTCAGTCCAAATAGGAGAGAAGAAAGCGTCGGTCAGGGCTTAAGGTACCATCCCGAAATTTGCCTTGTATGACTGAGGAGAAACATCAGCCAGGATGATCTGTCGCTGGGATTGAACTCACGACTGCCCGAATACTAAAGCAACGCTCTACCACTGATGCACGGCAGCTTGGTATATTTGCCTCCTAAGTACCACACTCTACTTAATTAGCATAGTAGAAAGTATATTCATATTTTCCTGTAGTCATATTACATTTGACCCTGCATGTTTCTATGTTGCACGACGTTCCTTTTTACGATTGTTTTGCTGCATGTAGAATGTTATTTGTGGTTTATAAGCTCTTCTAAAAGTCATTGGGATTCCTTTTTAGAAACATTGTGTAATTAAAACTTGGGAATTGGCTATTGTATCTTTTTATACTAACAATTTTTTTTGCTAAGTACAAGTCTTGTTCTGTCAGTTAGATAATAATTTAACTGAATTTTTATTATTCAGAGATAGAAAGACGCTTAGTCAAATAACACCAATAAATTCATTTTAGAAACATCCGTTCATAACGTTGATTTAGAAATACCAACAAAGCATGCAGGCATGCGCTGAGCATGCTACGGATACTTAAACAAGAACTCTTGACTGTAAAACACATTTTTTTTTGACAAAAGAAATAGAAAAAGTTAATAACACTTTTTATTTTTCTGTCTTTCAGGCTCTAATATTGATGATCCTCGATTATACGTAAATAATTGTAGCAAATATGATTACGATTCTCATTTGATTAGAAATATTTACAACGTTAACATGAAAGAGAGTCAGAGTGGGAATTGTTATCATCAAGTGACCAATGGAAGAGCATCACGTAGCTTAGACAATTTTGCTTCATTAGAAAGGTGAGAGAGCTTTCACGGTCACGTAGATACATGCTTAGACAACTCCCTAATAGCATATTGGACACTTTACATATATTTACAAACAGTTCGACACATCAAGTATCCAAGTTAGCAAACAGTTTGACAGGACAATTTGCAAGTTTCTTGTAATTGTAAATGAAAGTTTTAGTTGACATTTCGCAAACGTACAGCAAGTTTGTCCTTGGTACAAGCATGGTTTGTCACGGTTGGTTTGTTTGCAGTAACTTTGCATTAAATTAACGAGTATCATATTTATGCTTCAAAATTTGCAGTACGATTATTTAAAGGAAAAATAACAGCTTTGACATAACAACCTAGAATGAAGCCACGTCCACGTCCATGCTATTAGGGGCTGTATCTTCTATTTATAGAAAACTTAATGTCTGTGTGTTTGTATGTTTCTTTGTTTCAACATGATTTACATCTTCATGCGTGCATTTCTTTTAACCAAATTTTGCATACGTGTTTCTTGGGTCCACGTGCAGGAGCGTTACGTATTTTGTCACCGGAAGTGACCACGCCGCGATCTAATTATTAAAAAACAGTAATTTTATTGCTTATAACAGTGAAATAAACAAATTGTTTCAATTTTTAAGTTAAAAACAATCAGAAATAAATAAATAATTTAGATTTTTAATTTAAATTTGGATTGTTGTAAATAAAAATATTTAGATTTAATGTTTTAAAGCATTGTAGTAGTGTTGTAGTATTAATTGTAGCATAAATAGTAGTAGTAGCAGCAGTAGTAGTAATATTAGTAGTTGTTATATTAGTATTTGAAATAGTAGTAGTAATAGTCGAACTATTAGTGTTGTCAATGAATTTCACTCACCCCGCACGAATGGGTGAGTACTTTGGCTAGTTACATATACAGATGTCCAAGCTTTACTTGGTTTATCTATTGGCTAATGTTCAGTTCACTACTTACAAGTACATGTTGTACTCGTGGTATAGAACTTGCCACTGTATGAGACACAATACAAGTTTGTTTTAAACTTGTCAAATGGCAATTAGGAACTTCGCTGCGACTTTTAGACACCTTTCACATTTGGTATTGCAACTTTGCTACACAATTTCTTCTTAGCTGTCGCAAGTTTACTAAAAATGTGGTGCAGTTTTCTTTCCTTAATTAGGGCATTTGATACCAGCGGAGTAAAATATAAAGTCAACCTAAAATTCAACACAAAGTCCATATAATCTATACACGGATTCTTGCGATATTTTGAGTGTGAATTTAGCAGCCGGAATCAATTGAATGGAATAAGTTATATTCCTTTCATTAGCTGCACTATGAATCGAGCCGTTTATTCTCTTAACAACAGGTTTAGCGAACGAACCAAAATGATAACAACCGGCTGTATATCACTACTACCCCGAGGTCTTCCTTTTATACATATCTGAGTAGGTAGTATTAAAGGTAAAATTTTAATAGAAGGTATAGTGATACTTAACAATGGAAATTCACGAATGCTGATTAGCACTTAACACAAGAAGAAGTCAGTATATACATTTCGGGGTATTTTCACAGCATCAGCAGTAACATCGAACGAAGATTTCACAGGGTCACAAGTAACTGTTAGAATAAACATTGAAGAAGCCCCACCTTTTGCTGAAAAATTTGTTCTCACTCTTTTTCAATCGATTTCATTGAACATCACATGATAAAAATAGAACTTCATAGGTTTATATTACATTAAATCTACCACAGATGAGAGTTCGGACCTAAAACCTCCCACTGATGATAGTTTTAGTGTAAGATACGTCTTCATCTGTACATTTAATGGCCTTATAGTGATGGATAGCATCAAGTGAAGTTTTTGAAATTCGAAACTTTTAAAACAATGTGTCCAGGTAAAAGTATTTTTATAATAATTGAAAATTCAGCATTGTGACAAATTACATTTTCCAAACTAAATACATATTTATTTTCTGTTTTAATACTCTTTTTTCCAGACATCGACAAGAAGAAATAGAAGATACTCTTTATCCATCCATTGATACAGCAGTTCTCGGACATGGCGAAATAATTCCTTTGAAGAAAATATCAACAGATGATTGTATAGTTAAATCAGGCAAAAACAAATGACATAGTAAGAGACACAAGATGGACGCTCGAGCGAAAGACTTATACGATTGAAACAATTCTCTTTTTGTAATTGCGTTTTGCTCAAAAATACATTCAAATACATAAGTCCATATCCTCTCTCTCGTTGTATTAATACATAGTGTACATACGTATGTGTAGTAGTTCATCAGAACAACGCCTTTGTTTGAATATTCTCTTAATATTAATTTATGATCTCTTCAAGCAAGAATCCTGCACAATAAGACAAGTTTTACGAAGAAGAAAAGGAGATTTCCAACAATATCTCAACGTTACTTGTCAGAAGTGTAATCTGAAAGAATGCTTGTTTAAAATCCAATGAAGTATGTCTGGTGAGAGAAAGTACACAGTGACGAGTGATAAGTGAGACAATTTTTCCTGAATAGTGAAAGCAGATCATTCATGCAGTAAAGAATAATCGTCTCCGAACTTAATATGTAACTTATCTTGATGATATATTACGTTTAACCGTGCATATAGTGATAACACATCTGAAATTAGTGGGTCAAATTAATTTTATTTCAGTGTACTGTACAGACAATGACTATTATATACATATGTAACAATGCATCATACATAAATTATAAAATCATGAAGAAATAATACATAGTATGTAATAGAACATAATTTACAAACATATTCTTAAGATTGTATATATTGATTAAGTGATCCATTTTTTGTTTTCTACGATACGAGGAATAGTTTCATGTGCACATTTAAACGGAAACAAAAGTTACTAAATAAGAAAACGATAATATATAAGTAAACTACAAATACATGATTGATCTCATATTACCACTTACTTAAATTAACATGTTATTTTCTTATAATGCAAGGATATACCTGCAGAAGCCCAGAAGGGTAACGTTTTAGAAGATAGACTTGAAAGATAAACTTTGCCTCTATGTTTATTGTGAAACTAGTTTGTTTTGATAACTAAACCATAAAGATACATCTCGCACAAACTCTTGACCGAATTACGCAGTAAGTATTAACAGCTTATTTTGGGTTATGGCATCAAGTTGTGTTTCACTGCTGTTGTGATGGCACAGCAAAAATTAATACCATAAGGGAGAATAGCTATTCAATACAAATATTCGTGCATAAAACAGCATGCCTTCTTTGCAGTTCAAGAAATATTATGAAGTACTGGAAGTGATATACAGTTATTTTTTGTAATTGAGGTAGGAAATTGTACAGCTTAGTTACTGCAAGAGAAATGTCTAAATGTAATGGAGTATTTTGGTGTTCAACAGTAGCAGGGGTTATCCGTGTTATCGGAAGCCAGATACTTCTTGTGTTGATTCGACCCTGTCACTCCAACTAATTATTTTTTGTACATTTCAATATATTATTATGTGCAGGGTTTTTTGTAAAACATCTAGTTTTAATACCGTTTCGAAAATATATGCACACACACACACACACACACACACACATATATATATATATATATATTCTAATTTAAATATATTTTTAACCGTGTTAGCTATTAAAGAAGAAAACAAAACTTCACAGCCTGACGTTAGAAACACAATTTATTTTTGCGTTTTGCGTTACACATGTGTATATAATACGCAAGTTAAATTGTTTCTAACATCGGACCATGATGTTTTGATTATATGTATAGCACGTGGCGCTAGAAGTTATTTTAAGTTATATTTATAAATATATATCTTGTTTCTATCTGTGATAATACTTAATTTTATGTTTTTAGTATTAAAATAGAAACTTCTGATTTTAAATTACATTTTTCAATTTTTAAAGCTCATATTTGTTTATATGTTTATTTTTATTCATGTTTAACAAACCCTTTACAATTAATCCCTATCACAATATACAACAAAATCATTATATGTAACAATGACATAGCAGTTGCAGGCTTATCGCATGAAATATAAATGGACACATACAGTGCTAGCAGTCTTGATAGTGCCATAAATTGTGGAATCATTTGACATATTTAAAATAAAGTTATTCTGGGTTTATACCGTTTGTGCAGCATAGTGTTGCACAATTAACCTTAATGATTTTGTTCTAAGTCTCTCAATCTGCTTTTAAATACGAACCCCTCTTTATCCAGTGGCCTTAGCAATTGGAAGGTCCTGAAAATAATCCGAGCGGCTGTGCATCCTGATTACTGTTTTCTTAGTCACACCAGACAAATACTGCGATGGTTCATTGAATCTTGGTCTTAGCGGAATTTTCCTTTTTTGTGTGGCGCTTGTACTATGTTGTCATGTAAGTAAATGATTCTTTTCAACTCAACTTTCATCTTCTGCAAAATTTCTTAAGAAAATATTCATTCAGTTAGCTCATACGGACCAATTATAGTGTGTTATCTAAGACAAAAAATTCAAATATATCATGTATATTCATGACTAATGTGTGTGAACAAGGTCAGAATTAAAATGTACAAAATGATGGCATTATAGCTATAAATATTTTAATGTAATTTGAAGTCTTTCTGTTCTCAATATTCTACAAAATGGAAAAATTTAAGTCAGAACTTTAGAAGCAATCCTAGCAGCAGAGACTATCGGGCCAATGCTGGGCCACAAACGGATCATCCTTAGCCAAGTATTGGGCCGACATTAGCCCGGTATCCTGTGGTAATAGGGTATGCATAAAAGAGCAAAATATATGAATTAATATTAAAATTTGTAATCAAAAATAATAGAATTTACTTCTCATATTTTGCTTCAATTATCCTTTCATGGTAAGTGTTTAGAAAATAAGTTGCTATAAAGCTCAAAATTATGTCTGAGAGAAATGCAAGATTTTATTATAAAGTTCCCCATAAATTGTAACAATGTTGCTCCCATAATTTCAAATGAGTTACTATTATTTTTGTGCTAGTAAAAAGAAGTCGACACCATTGTAATGTTGTCTTTTGATTGTTATAATTATGACAAATTACTGATTATTATAAGCATCTAACGAATTTGGCTGAATATAAATTATTTCCAGTGAAACCTTTGCTTTGTCTTGTGTCTGTTGGTTAGATAATTCTGAAATAATCAGAACATGAAAAAATATTGAGAATAATAAAATTAAGTAAGGTTAATGCTTATTCTCCTAGGTAACCCAGAAGCGACGAGAAGCGAAGGAAAAGTCTAATCTTATCCACAAATCGAAAAAGAAGAAAAGATGATTAAACCTTAAGTTAAATTGAGAGAAAACTATTGTAGATATTATTAATTATTATTTCAGTTCTCCCTCCATTTATTTTATAGTAATCAATTACGTGTTTTTGTTATACTTGTCTCTGCTCATATGTTGATTTATTATTGACAATGCTGTAGATACGATTCTTTTTAGTTTGCGAATCTACTGTAGAGACGGTTATAATGTTTGGTAGACTATAAACAATACATCCAATGTGTCTGACTACATCACTTTACCACCACATTTACATCTCTCCCAGAAACTAAGACAATCATACAGTATTTTTTAATCACGATTGAAATTAAACCACGTAAAGTTTATCTTCATCTTATCTTCTCTGCCTTCGACTCAAGCCTCTCTCCTCATAGTATTCCTCCTGTATCCCTAGAGAAGCTTGCTCCTACCGTAGGTCCCCGTTACAGTAATTGAATTGTCAATTGGTAGAAGAAACTCAACGTCAAAAAGCGAACGTCGTGTTTTAGCGTCAAACGTTGTTCATATAATAAACATAGAACAACAACAAGAAGAACAAGAACAACAAGAACAACAAAGTTCGAAGAAAGCGAATTTTTATGCAATACACATCTTCCTGCTGACAATGTGAATCTATTCATTGAGAAACTTTTAGTGTTATTAAATGACTTTCGTATTTTTGGCGTTTCCTTTTTCCAACTAACGATTCAATTGTCAGCTAGTGCTTTGTTGAAGAAAACTTCACAGACTCTTGGAAACAAGCAAGCGTTGTATTTATTCACAAAAGGATCCAATTCTATAATTACGTAATACAGGTCAATTTCTCATCCTTCTTTGTCGATAATCTGCAAGGTAACTTCGAATCATTTCTAACAACGATGATCATCTCTCTTCCCATCAACACGGATTTATTCCAGAGACTTCTTGTGAAACTAATCTTACAGATCTCCAAGCTACTGCCATTCGCGCTTTAAGATAGAAAAAAAACGAACTTGATGTCATTTGGTTAGATTTTTACAAAGCTTTTGATTGAGGAAATCACACTTTTCTTATTCACAAAATAATAAAATGATCCAATATTCATGGTTCCTTAAAGCTCTACTTTATGCAAGAGAAAACACAAAGTTATATCTGGGCCCAACTCAAGCTAGCTTCCGATTTTTTTTTTTGTGGTGTTCCTCAGAGCAGCTCCTTAGATCACTTATGCTTTTCTCCGTATATGGATAACATTTGTGACTACGTCATTGATAGCTGCTTGTCACACCATATCTTCTCCCATAGACGTTATTACTCTGTGAAATGACTTCACATGCTTAGAAAACTGTTTTACTGATTGGCAAATTAATCTCAACCCAGCAAAATTTGCAGCTATTAGATTTACTTGAAAAAAAGAACTAGAATCATTGAATGCTATCAGGTGTTCAAACGATACATACCTTGGTATCAACATGATCAAAATCCAACACTTTATCACTCACTTACTAACGCTCCTGTCTTTTACCTCCCCAAACCTACCATTTATGGAAATTTGCGAAAGGGACTTACCTTAAAACATATCTACAATATTTTCTTATATCTATTATATTTATCTTTGTTCATATTATCTTAATTTTTATTTTTATGTTACTTGCTAGTGAAAAATGACTACCACATGCTGTATCGGAAATATCTACTGTAAATAAAATAAAATAAGTAAGATATTACTATTTGACTGAATGGTATATGTTGTGTTACGACATGTCTTTCAACGAAGCCTTTGAGGATGCACTAACATTTTTACCGAAATCTGCCAATTTTAATTATTTATGGATTGTTGTTATAAATGCAAGAATAACAATTTTTTTGTTAGTTTTTGAAGTTTTCTTATGATATTCGCTAGATTTAATTTAAGAACATTGTTATAACGTAAATAGAATCATGTAGAGCAGTGACTTTAAGATTTTAACAGAAATTAGGGACCAAGGTACGATTAGATATTCAATTTAAGGATTAATGCGAGTGTTAACATTCCGTGCTGAAATAAATATTGTGCCTACAGCAGTCAGTACAGGAAGTTATATTTCCAGTAATTATTGCAAATTCCATGTGGAATATTAATATAAGGTATTAGAGTATATCAGATTATAATCTAATGTAAAATATTAGCTTATATCATTACATTAAAAACATATTCTATCCTTTCCTATAACAATATTTAGAATTGTCTATTGTGTTTTGAAATTAAAGTGCAGAAGGATAAGCATATAAGAACAGGTTTTATAGTATTATCTAACGAAATTAACAGATTATTTAATACTTACAATTTCTAGTATTAAAGTTGCAGATGTATTTCTTGAATTTACCATGGAATTAGCATTACAGAGAAATAAAGTAATATTATTACCATAACTTAAAATGTGTATGATGCATTGAAATAAAAAGAAATACCATTGTTTCACTTTTACATCCAAGTTTCTTTTTGACACTTTGTTTCTCTTAAATGTTGTACATTCATAATTTTATCTATGGGAGTGATGTTATATTGTAAGATCACGATGTTTCAATACAGACATATTTCGTCATCAAAGTGTTCATGTAAAGATGCAAAATGTGTTGTGTTGAAACATTATTATAAAGATTTCGATCGATTAATTTATATGGAAGCTTCTTTACTCAGCTTATGTCTCTCTCAAAAGTGAAATTTTATATTCATGCTCACGGGCAGTATACCCGCAAATATCACTTTATGTAAGTGTAGATAGACAGATAATAAAAGAAAGAAAGCTAGAATTACGATTGGAGGTAAAAATGAAAATAATATAAAGAAAGAGTTCTTACATTAACAACACTTCGTGTATTACTACACACATGGTTCACAGATTGTTTTCTAATATTTCGGCACATTATAATAAGCATTAGCGAGAAGAGAAAAAAGACATCTCACGTGGCGGTTGAACAAAAAGAAGTAGTGAATAGAGCGAAGGTGGTGTCACCTATTGGATGACACTTCAAATTACTGAACAATTGACTAAACCATTACGTATAAGTATATAGAGAGAATGGTGCAATATTTTGTGCTGAAAATGTGTGTTAAATGAATAGAGAATGAGAAATTACGGAAAATTCGTATATTGTGGGGAAGATAAGGAGTTAGGTATTCTTGAAGGTTTAGTAAACGTTTCATTTTTGCGCTCGAGCCGAAACTGAAGGCTCTTTTCCAAA
>JAGDQP010030226.1:0-16227 GCA_022664845.1 Lepisma saccharinum | reverse complement strand
TAGATAGATAGATAGATAGATAGATAGATAGATAGATAGATAGATAGGTAGGTAGGTAGGTAGTTAGGTAGAAAAGATCTAAAATTTGTCTTTAACAGGAAATAAGGAAATTATAACAAGAAACAATAACAATATGAATATTTCTGCGACGTTACATAGAGAGATAGATCTTACTGACTATGGACCGATAGAAAATTATTTAAAAGTAAATTAATAAGTGTAAATTACAAGGAATTAATGACATACAGTAGACCTTAATATAATTGTAATTCATCCCACCATTATCCAAACGGCCTCAAAAATAGTTGCCTAAATGACTTAAAATAAATTCTAATTCTAATCAGAATATTCTGGAACAGTTCTTTACAATAGTACACTCGGCCTGTGAGTAACAAATTGCATATCCATATTTTTCGGCATTCGTACAAAGGTTCAATTCAAAAATATTGACACCGATATTCTTAACTATAATGCTAGTATGATATCTTATACTTATCCGAGCAAAAACACCAGAGGTGCAAAAAGTTCAGCCAAGTTCTTCAGCCTTAAAAAGTTGTGAAATGGAGAACGGATGAGCCAAGTTCCTTGGCGACAGCATGTAAGAGGAACACTGGAACTTGGCGGAAGGTGGAAAGGTTCATAATGTTCGACTTCGGGCCTTAGGTTGGTAGTGGTGGACGTGGTGGGTTTTAAGGCCACCACCAGCTTTATGGCTTGAAGATCATGAACCTTGCCACCTCGCGCCAAATTCCAGTGTTCCTCTTACATGCTGTCGCCAAGGAACTTGGTTCATCCGTTCTCCATTTCACCACTTTTTAGGGCTGAAGAACTTCGCTGAACTTTTTGCACTTCTGGTGTTTTGATCGGATTTCACAGCTTTTTGTAAGTGTATAATATATATATATATATATATATATATATATACTTGCTTCGCTGGGGGCCCTGTCTCCAGTATCCCGTGGCGGGCTGCACCCACAACTTGTTGAGTTTTGGGGGACTGCGCTTCTTTTATCGGAATCAGGCTCTTCGGGAGACTGCGCCCCTATGGTGCAGAACTTCCCCATACACCCGGTGTTCAGACCCATTTATTGTAACCTACTGGTAATGGTACATTTTGATACCAAATTTAGTTTCTCTTATTTCAGTGGTTTGGAAAATGTGCTTTGGGTGGCCATTTTGGATTAAAGATGACGAAATTTTTAATGTTTTCTTTTATTGTTGTGACCTAATTGTGATGGTACATCTTCACATCATATTTCATTTCTCTACCTCGAACGGCGCGGAAAATGTTTTTTGGGCTGCCATTTTGAATCCAAGATAGTGACTTTTTCAAAATGTAATATTTTCCTAAACTACTCTTGATAATACACATTTATGCCAAATTTCGTATCTGTAGGTCAAACGATGTGGAAAATGGATTAAAGGATCCACCATTTTGGTTCCAAGATTGTGTCTTTGGAGACACTTTGTAATATTTTCGTAACCTACTAATGATAATGTACCGTCGTATTGTATTTTGTTTTTCTAGCTCTAGCCGCTTAGGCTGTGTATTCTATGAAAATTTCGTTTTGGCGGCCATTTTGGATGTAAAATGGCAACTTTTTAAATATTTTGTGATTCCTAACCTACTAGCGGTGATATACCTTCGTACAAAATTTTGGTTTCCTAGCTTCAACCGTTTAAGCTGTGTATTTTTTTTTATTTTACGTTTGGCGGCCATTTTGAATTTAAAAAATGGCGACATTTTCAAAATGTTGGAATTTTTCCTTTATCTACTTGTCATCCTCCACCTTCATGCCAAATTTCATGTTTCTAGCTTATTGCGAACATCCTAAACAATATGATGAGTGAGTCAGAGTGTGTCAGGTAGCCTAAAATACACAATTTCAGTGGTCCACAACTCGAGTATGCTTCAAGCTACGAATACGAAATTTTGCACACCTGCACATATTTCCCATATCTCCTTAACTTTGAAAGCTCATATTTCTACCTTGAACATCTTTTTAGGTAGATTTCGAAGAAAAATATACCTATTGAGATCGATACGATATGAAAGTATATATATATATATATTATATATATATATATATATATATATATATATTAACACGCTAGCGGCCATAAGTTTGAAGATATTTGAACCAAATTTTTATATGTTGTTTCTAGGCTTAATAGCTCGGTTAAGCTCGTTAATAAGCAAAATCGGTCGCCATCTTGGATCCAAAATGGCCGCCGAACCCATTGTTGTATAGAATACACAGCCTAAACCGCTGGGGCTATTGAAATCAAATTTGGCATAAAGGTACATCATCACTTTTTGATTACAAAAATGTTACCTAATGAGTTCAAAGACGCAATCTTGGAACCAAAATGGCGGAAGTAAGATATCTATTTTCCATATCGTTTGAGCTAGAGATACGAAATTTCAAATAAAGGTGTATTGTCACTAGTAGTTCAAGAAAATATTACGAAATGTTGAAAAAGTCGCCATCTTGGATTCAAAATGGCCGCCGAACCCATTGTTGTATAGAATACACAGCCTAAACGGCGGCAGCTAGAAATATCAAATTTGGTATCACTATACATTTTCATTTGTGTGTTACTAAAATATTACACGATGTATCCAAAGACGCCATCTTGGATCCAAAATGGCGGACCTAAAAACATTTTCAACACCGTTTGAGCTAGAGATACGAAATTTGGCATAAAGGTGAATTATGACGAGTAGTTTAGGGAAATATTACATTTGGGAAAAGTCGCCATCTTGGATCCAAAATGACCGCCCAAAATCCCATTTTGCACACCGTTTGAGCTGGATAAATGAAATTTTACTTGAAGGTGTACCATCACAAGTAGGTCACGACAATATAAGAAAACTTTCAAAAAGTCGTCAACTTGGATCCAAAATGGCCGCCCCAAAAACTCAATTTCCAAATCATTGAAGGTAGAGAAACGACATTTTCAATGAAGGTGTATGACCAAGAGTAGGTTACAATAAATGGGGCAAATCTTCCCTTTGGGGGCGCAGCCAACCGTGGGAGGGTGAAGATGTACTCCGTGGTGGTGTAGTGCTGCAGGGAGATTTTGGTTAAGATAAAGGAGGCGCATCCTCTCAAAAACACTGAAGTTGGGGGGCGAAGCCCCTACGGGGGTCTGGGGGCAGCGCTCCAAGCGAAACAAAGCGAGTATAAATATATACGTCTTGTGGGGTATCGTTGAACAGCTCTTGATTAATAATCTACAAATCAATAAATAGTTTCTCAATAGCTCTCATATAAGGCGAGATTTGAATTTTTGAAAATAAAAAAAAAACTTCGAGATCTACCTCAGCCTGTAGGGCTACCGAAGGGGATTTTTTTCTTACGGGGCCTCGAAATCGCCGATTTCGCCAAAAACTCTTGTTCTTGTATAACATGCTTTTGGCAGTCTATACGTGTTTTGAAGCGGAGAACTTGGCTGCACGCACTACCGTGCATGTTGGCTACAAAGTAATCTAAAAAAAATCTGAATACCCTCAATTTTATCTGAATCTGTTTTGGTATTACTCTGCCATATAGTCCCAGCATTTAGTCCTGACTAATATCCTATACAAAAATCATCCTGAAAGTAATGCCTATACCATCATAATTTCTGCAATACTTAACAGTTTTAATAAAATTGTGATGACGTGTATGTTACTAATGTAGAATATTTTACTTTAAAATTTCTAAGTATACAACATATGACAGAGAAAAATAAAAACCGGTGATTGAACTCCTGCGTAAAGAGTAAGGCTACAGAGATCCACAGAAGATTCCTGACAGTGTACGGAGATGTCAGTAATGTCCGAAGATGAATTAACAGGTTTGTAGTGGAGGAAAGTTCAGTGTCTGACAAACATGGGAGTGGAAAAGCCACAAGTGCAATGACAGATATGAACAGAGAAGGAGTGATTGACCACATTCGAGCCGATAGTCATGGGACTGTCCAGGAGTTGTGTGATGCAGTTCATTTTTTGTCGTAGTGCTATGGAAACAGCTAAAGGAAGCAATCAGAAAGAAACGACGTCACATTCCACTAGAAAGTGTTGTTTTATACTGTAATAATACAGAACTCCACACCTCAATGAAGATTGCACATGCTATTGCCAAAATGGAATAGACTGACATTCCGCAGCGCACCCTACAGTCCTGATTTGGCTCGTTTTGACATTTACATGTTTGCCCTTTAGAAAAATACCCTACGTGGAGAACATTTCAATTATGTAGAAGACATTAAACTGGTTCTGAAATTGTGTGTGAAACGACAGGCACGGGATTTTTAATGGATTTCAGCAATAAATTCAAAGATGGCGGATGTGTATACAAAATAATGGATAATTCGTTGAATAGACTTGAATTGTTCGTAACACTTTGAAGTACTTTGCCACCAAGTTTAATAATTTTAATTATACAAATAAAATTTTGATGAAGAATTAGACATTACTTTCAGGATGACCCTAGTATAGCAAAATAAAAGTTCTATTATGAACAAGTTCACTGCATTGATTAAATATATAGCCAATCAGTTTGTTGTACATTGCGTTTATAAGATCATCGAATTTTAAACTATGTTCAAATATTACACTTAAATCCTTAATTGAGTATACTTTATGAATAATACTCTCAATATTATTCTGTATAGTTACTTTGCTATGCAATTTATTTTATTTGTAAAATAAATGCAATTTTTTTTCTCAGTATTTATTTTCATTTTGTTTTGTTTGCACCATTTACCAACTGCATTAAAGTCCTTAAAGTATTTAAGGTAAAGAACTTGAGAATCTTAAACTGAATATAATAATTCCCAAAGTTGGTAGCGCATTGGGACGGTAACCCGAAGGTCCCGAGTTCGATCCCCGGTCCAGTCACATACTTTTCACTCTTTAATGTTAATGTTAACGTGAATATAATAACTTTATATTGTCAGCATTGTATAATGCCTTTACATGAATAACTTTGTTTATAAGTCGTGAAAAAAATAAACAATAAGGGTCCCAGAGGCTAGCCCTGTTGAATGCCATAACCAATGAGCTATTTGCAGAATAACATATTCTTTATTTTTATCTGTAAGGTTCTATTATTTAAGTATCTAGCGCAGCATTTTAAGTATAGTGGGGATAGTCCCATTATGCGCAATTTAATTAACAATATGAAATCAGATTCGGAGTAAATGCTTTGGTTATGTCAATATATATGCCATCACATTGCATTCTCTTATACGTACACCCTTGGATAAAATTAATAGCTTGACATAAATTTGTAACTATCAACTTTCCCTGCGTAAATCCATGCTGGTTTTCAGGCAATAAGAACTTTAGATTAAATGGCAGGTGTTCAGCAACAATGGTTTCAAATATGCAGGGAAAACCATTTAATACTGATATAGGCCTGTAATTGTTTGAATCAGTAACTTACTACAGCCTTTGTAAATAGGAATAATCAGCACACTTTTCCAGATGGCCGGATAAAACCCTTGTATTAGTGGTTTTTAAACTATGTTAGCTAACTATGGCGCCAAGTAATCATTACAGGCCTTTATGACATAATTGGATATACAGCTGAGCCTTGATCTTGCTTTCAGTTTTCGAGCAGACTTAATAACATCCTTGGGTGGTCGTCAGTATACCTATGTGGTTGAGGAAAACATTGCTATGGTTTATACCACTATTATCATTGTTATTACTGTTATGATCAAAAGTTTCATCGAAATGGTCCTTAAATACCTTGGCAATGTCTTTCGAATCTGTGACTGTCTCATTATTTAAGTTTAAGGCATCAAGACCCTCGTACGTTTTGGATCTATTGAATTGCTCTAAAAAATATTTAGAATCGCCGCACAAACTATTTTCAACAGCTTTTAAATAGATATTTCGTGCATTTGGGCACCTCTTTTTTAGCTATTTTCTTAAGAAAACATATTTATTGTATCACACAGAGTCACCACTTTGCTTGTACTTAAGAAATTGTCTAGCCGTTTTATTTATATTTTTTAAGATTTCTGTCCATTCAAGGATCTTTATATACACTGGTCAAAACAATTATTAGAGCAGGGCATAAACAGGAAAATGGACAATGTAAACTAGCGAAATAGTGCTGCAAATGGAATCTAGTAGCTCTCCTGTCCCAGAAATAGCAAATCCACGCTGTATCATGAGTACAGTTGACCCAAGGGGCCATGCGTCACAAAATGTGGAAAGACGTCAAACCACAGCGTCGAATAAGAAGCCAACCACTGTGCCTGCGAAAGACGGAGAATACTTGTGTGCCGTTGCAGGGATGCAACAACAGCAGGATTTCCGGGAATGTGTGTCCTGGAAAACTGTAGGCAAGCTGAAGAAGGGGAAACAACAGCGAATCATTGCAGAAACAGTTGGAATATCGCTCAGTGACATTTTCCGTCTGAGGAGACAGTTCAACAAACTGGAAATGTTCTGTAATTTACAGTTCACGAACTTACACGAGCAAGGACTGCACGAGAAGGCCGGTACTAAGTGTTTGCAGCACGGCTGAAAATGTATCAAATGGTGACATGGTTCCAACGTGTACTGCTCACACTAACAGAACGCAGAGTGTTCACCCAAATTATCCGCAATCGCCTACAAAGGTGGTCGCAATGCACGAAGACCGTTAGTATGTGAATCATTGAGATACACCAATATAAATCGACAGAGCACTATGCCCAAGAATAATTTTCGAGACATTCGGGTTTCATTTCTTCCGTTATTTCAAAACGAAATGGGTGTTTTCAGCCTAATGCATCAATACCCGCTGAGAAGTGGCATATACCCTTATCTCTTATAATAATACACTTACAACAAAACTGACTTCAGAATCGTATTTCTCGTAATATTCTAGTCCAGAATGACATATTACGCGACCCCTTTCCTATTTAAGAAAATGAATCGAAATTCAATATGGCGGACTTCAAGATGACGGCCATGAAGAAGGTCGCGCAGGTTGTGCCTTCCACCTATTACTGTGTATTTGCCTTGCATTTCTTTCAGTAATTTAAGAACATAAGGGTATTTTCACTCTTTTTAATCACTTTCCACAGACAGAATTTAACTTTTATACTATCGATGCCTCCCAAAGTAATCGAGCTCGAGTGGTCAAAATTTGCATGCGCACATCCTTTGACATTTAAATCATGACGGGAAAAAGAACTCATATTTATTATCTGCCCCATCAGCATGCTTGCTTGCTAGTATAACATTATTGTTTCAAATCGCAGGTTACGTCAGGTTATTGCATATTTTGAAAGAGCACATCAAACAGAAAGTAATACGAGGTGTGTTAAAAAAGTATCGAACCTTTAGTTGGCAAAAATAAACTTATTGATTTGAAAATCCGAAACACTAATCCCCTTCAAAGTAGTCTTCTTTGTAATGCACGCACTTCTCCCAGCGCTCCCGCCACTGTTGGAAACACGTCTGGAACGCAGTTTTTGGAATGGTGAGCAATCGTTCTGTCGCATTCCGCATGATGTCTTCTCTTGACTCAAATCGGGTCCCTTTGAGCAACATTTTCAGCTTGGGAAACAGCCAAAAGTCACACGGAGTCATGTTGGGTGAGTAGGGAGCCTGATGAACCACAGGAATGTTGTGTTTGGCGAGGAAACCCTGAATGAAATGCACAGAATGGGCAGGTGCGTTATCATGATGGAACTGCAAAATTTTCGATGTCCACAAAGCCGGTCGTTTGCGCCGCACAGCATCACGAAGGCGACGAAGGACCTCCTTGTAGTACTCCTTTGTGATGGTTTAGCCTTGTGAGGCGTACTCATGATTTACCACACCACGGGAGTCAAAGAAAACGGTCAACATGACCTTGACTTTGCTGCAGACCTGCCGTGCTTTCTTTGGTCTCGGGTATGACGGATGTTGCCATTGTGACAACTGCATCTTGGTTTCTAGGTCGTACCAATACACCCATGTTTCATCGCCTGTGATCACGGTGTTCAGAAAGTTGGGGTCACTGTTTGTATTGTCCAGAATGTCCTGTGCGATTTCCAGACGCCATTGGTTCTGCTCCATTGTTAGCAGCTTCGGTACAATCTTCGCGGACACTCTCCTCATACCCAAATCCTCGTGCAAAATTGAATGTACCGATCCGTTGCTTACCCTTGTTCCGTTCGCAATTTTTCAGACCAGAGTCCGCACTTGATCAATGACATTGTTATTCCGGCTTGTTGAGGGCCTACCTGAACGTGGTTCACTGTCCACTGATGTGCGGCCATCTTTGAAGCGGTTGTACCACTTCTTTATGCGTAAGGTGCTCGTGGCATCCTCCCCGAAAGCCTGTTGAATTTCGCGAATGGTTTCCGCTTGGGTATCGCCAAGCTTTTGGCAAAATTTGATGCAATAACACTGCTCGGGTTTTTCTGTCATTTTACAAACACTGAAATCCGACGAACGCTCACTACACGTCTTCACTCGTTGGCCGACTGCCAGCAACTGACGCTTTCTAAGGGCGGGAAAAAAATGTACGACAGCGCATGAGTGCCCCTCTACATCTACACTGAAGAACGTCTCCCGCGCTTCAATGTTTTACGCGTGAAAAAATAAGGTTCGATACTTTTTGAAAAATAAGGTATAGCACACATGGTATAAAGTATTGCAAACTTTGAAAAAAAATAAGATGAAATAAATTCGCCGTAAACCCATAGTGCATAGAATACAAAATCTAAATTAGTAGTGTAATCTGATTTAATGTGTTACAAGTTGTATCATATGGCAATACAATAGATCTGAACTACGAAAGCAATGTTGCCAGAATTTTTAAAAATTAAATACATAAGCGACTCGAATAATAATGCTATACACGAAATCAAGGAGTTTGAATAACGTAAAACATACAACATTAGTTAGTGGATATTAATAATTTCCCAATATATATACTGTATATATAATAAATCACAGCCATATTCAATCTACTAGTGGATGAGACCTCTGCCCGAAGGGAAGAGTTGGGCTACTGCTCCCACGCTGACCAGACGGGTTTGGAGAGGAGAGCCGAAGCTCTCACTGTGATCGCCACTGTCTTTTATTCACAACAGCTCCCCAATTGTTCTCACGATGCTTCGTAAATATATATATATATATATATATATAATTTGTAATGTTGGTAACACTTCATTTATTTTCGTGTAAGACTTGTAGCGCTTCTTCTAATTCCAGGACTGATGCAATTAAGATAGACAATACAATTGCTAGTAGTTCAAACGGAGACTTTTGTTTGCAGTTATAGGTCAATGAATTTCGTATTCCAGCAAGTTTCAATATTAAACTTGAACAGTGTTAACTGAAATGATTACATATCCTATGAATATTCCGATTGTATTCTATCAATATTGCCAGGATATTATATTGCCGCGTCTTTAAATTGTTTAAAAATAAAGGCATAAGCGACTCGAATAATAGAGGTATGCATAAAATATTAAATAAATTAAATTATGTCATTGATTAATGGATGTTAATACCATGGGATTTTGCAAAGATATACAGAAATTGGTCAGGTTTGTACCATTGTATTTATTTTATATGATATTAGCAAAAGCCGCACAAAATTTCTCGCGTTAATAAAAATTAAAAAAACTATATGAAATTATCATTGCCAGTTATGTACATCAAACAATTGCCACCAACAGCAAACAATATTGTTATTTCGAAAAGGGATTGTAAATTAACTATAAAAAAAGGATTTTACTTGTCTTTCCACGTCAGTTCACGAAGGATTTTAACCCACTATCTCCGATTTCTATCCCCTCTTGGTCCCCCATCGTACTTCTTGTTTTCAAACATTTTTCCGGAAATTTTTGGATATGTCGCAAATTTTGAGTTTTTGAAAATTTTCCGCAAAATTCGATATTTTTTTATTTTTTAAGAAAATGAATTTTTTGAGATTCTGAAAATCTTTCCGAAAATCCGGCTTTTTTGGATATTTTGAATTTTTCCGAAAATTCATAGCAGATGCGCCTGCAGCCCGTTAGCTTTTTTCAATAAGTTTATCATAATAATTTTAAAAAAATTTCAACACTTCATGAGATACCTTCCATCATTTAAGCACAGAACCATTCCAGAGTTTTTCGGTCACACCAGGTAAATGCCGGGATTACACCTTCAATATAGGCCCTTTACGCAACCTTTCAACATCCTTTCCCCTCCCCTATCACGGCCTGAGTCTTAGATTCCTAAAGGCCATAAATAAAAATCAAATTCAAAAACTGAAGATAGCAGTGTAAGACTTGTTTTTACTTTTTACAGGTACATTTATAATATTTAACTTTTCACCCTAGTACCTTGAAGGCCCGTACATCTTTTTACATATGAAAAAAAGATGTAACGAACTTTGAAAGAAAATAAATCATTGAAATCATGATGGGGATTTTGAGGCATAAAGATCTGAAGTTTACAAAATGGTGTTTTAGATGTTTTTGCAACATTTTACATTTGAAAATTCTCTACCAGGTAAGTCATAACTTTATATATTGTTCCTGCTTGATCATTTCAGAACACTCTGAATAACAATAGATTTATGTTTCTAGCATGAATAGGAACCATTTTTCGTATTTTAAAACAAAATGTTACTTCCATGCTCTTTGAGTATCTTTGGCACAGGCCGCGAAATGGAAAGTGAGTGGATGTGAGAAGAAAATAGGTCAGTGCCTAGTTTGAAGGTACTATCGAGGCATTCACCTGATGTAACTAATCTAAAAGCCTGAAAACCTCAGTCAGGATAGTTGGATGTGGGGATCCAACCCTCATGCCCCATTACGTTCCAACGTCAGCGACGTGACGCGAAGCGAAGTTTAGGTCGGGTATATATATATATATATATACACCAGGGTGAGTCATATGTTCGTAGCGGTTTCATGGATAATGTGCAGCACCCGCCTCCCCCTGTACCACAGAAGCCTATTCGGCGAAGTACATCCCATCACACTGTATGGTCCTTCTCCAACGTTCCACCAGTGACACAAGCCCTTAACGATATCAGGCTGCAGGCTTTGAAGCAAAGAACTCAGTAATGCCAGTTGTCACATCATCCATGGAATGGAATTGTTTGCCTCGCTGGAAGTGTACCATGGAACGAAACAGATAAAAATCAGATGGCGCAAGGTCAGGACTGTAGGTGGTGTGTGGTAAAATGTCTACGCATGCATGTCCGCAATGTGCTGGTGGACTCTTATTGACCTGTGGCATGGAGCGTTGTCAAATTGGAGGAACAGTTGCTTTCGATTCACCAGTGCTGGGTAACGACTGTTGCACAATGTCGTATACCCGTTGCAGCTGTTCAGCATACAATGTCCCATCTACGGCACGACCATGTGGAACGAGCTCCCAGTGCACCGGACCTTCGAAATTTCATCATACACACAGCATTGTCTTCTCTTCAAACCGCCCTCTTTGAACCACTGGCTGCTCCTCAGTACCTGGTTGAAGCCATTGTTTCCTGGTGTCAGGACAACGAAGAAAGATCCACTTTTCATCATTCGTGATGATCCGCCGCCAAAACCTGTCGTCAGTTGGGTTTCGAAGCAGTTCACACAGGGTCACACGTTGTTGAGCTTGAGCGGGAGTCAAATCATGGGGGAACCATTCTCGGTTGCCTGGAGCGAAATCCAAGTTGATGCAGATGCCGAACGACACTGGTTTGTGATGGCTGGACCTCATCTGCCAGCTGACGGGTACTGGTTCTTGGGTTTCCTTCAACAGCGTTCCGGAGGGCATCGATATCCGTCATCACAGGGCATCCACTCTTGGGCTTGTCATCGAGACTGGTGTTACCAGACCGAAAACGTTGAAACCACTTTCTAGCTGTGGACGGGTGGACAGTACCTTCACCTTCTACGGCCCAAACTTCCTTGGATGCTGCTGCTGTTGCATTCAACCCCTTTTTCCAGAAATGGCGCAGAAGCACACGACACACAAGTTTCTCCTCAGCCATTGTCCTGCCAAATGGTATATATATATATATATATATATATATTTGAAAGACAGGTTTGATATTTTTTTTGCTACAGTGTTTACGTCAAACGAAATATTCATGTACGCATCACTCTTACATAACAACAATACGAATACCCACAAGTGGAGATCAAAATAAGATTTGGGGATGAAATTCTTAAATCCTTCATCAAAAGTGAAGCGTATCGGCGCAAAATCGGGGAGGTCCATGTCTAGTGATTTTGGACTGAATAGGTTATTCTATTGGGGTAATTTGAGCTTCAAAGCTGTCAAAGAACGAATGAAAAATATTCAGGAATGAAAACAGACCATACTCCGTATTTGTTGAGCCGTTTAATTATTAAGGGATGAAGAAATTTAAACTTGATTTTCTCAATAAACCTGTTTTGTGGCATCCCTCGTTTTCTCTCGACACCCTTCAAATAGTACAGCTTTAGTCACGGAACCGATATGAATGTTACTTTAAAATAAAAAGCAACAATTAAATATGACACAGCATTAAATCTTTTTCCTGGTGGAGCATCTTTCCCATTTTACCTGGCGAGACTTTCTACTCCAGTACTTTCCCGCCAAGTGTCAAACATGAACAAAAACGAAGTCACGACTGACAACGGCTTTCCTGCTAACCGTTTTTTATCACTTCAATCAGAAATGAATTGATAGTATATTTTTCTAAAGATTCTTTATTCTTTCATATTAGATCATGCTGCTGCAAAATCATGTCATATTTTACTATATCTGCTAAAATAAAGCCAACTTAAGAACATCCAATCTTCACCACACGTACTGCCCGCACATATCTCGTCACAACTGACACTCACATCACATTGGTCGTGCATTCTATTGGGAAACTTTCGAAATATGGTAACTGGCGCATCTCTCTCAGAATTGCTCTACACTACAGGCTAAGTTTCGTGAATAACTGCAAACTGTGAGTGTATAGCACGTTTTGTTGCCATTGACTATAACAAAAAGAGAAACGAAGGAAGAAAGCAGAGCGGAGCGAATTAGAGGAATGATAAGCAGAAGCCGGAAGGATCAGGTAGATCTTCCTACAGAAAAGCTATATTCTTTGGAACCAGAACACTTGGAGGTGACTCCAACAGCCAGAAGTCGCAATGACGAAACTGTTGAAAGCTATAACGTCTCCGATCGAGTCGTGTTTGTGACAGAAGTTTCTAGTAGACCAGATGATCTAAGGGGGAACAGCTTGTCTCTCAACATCAGAAAACGGTATTTTACCAATCGTCAGGGAAAATCTTCATGCTCCAAAGATAATTTCGATACCAAAGATTATTTCTGATTTGGTAAGTCTGTATGGGTCGAGACAAACTTATTTCTCGGACATCCGGTTCAGTTTGACACCTCAAGTGAAGAATTACCATTTAACCCAAATCTCAGATTTTGCAGGAAGGACAAACATGGTGCAATTATACATACTACCAAGCTTACCTTCAACTTATCACTTATAGAAGTTTTGTGCACACACTTCCAGGTGTATGCACCACATCAATAAGTTTTCCTGAAACTGTGTGCTCAGTGATTGGCGCAACGTGTAACAAAAGGTTTCGGAACGAAAATCCAAATACTGATCACTGATGAGATATGAAATGATGAAACAAGCGATTCAAGAATTTAGTTCGAAATATTTCTTTCCGATGAATGGCAAAAACAAAGAATGAACGACATCGAATTACATAGAATTCCGGATGGTATGTTTTGCTTATAAATTATTCTGGATATCGGTAAATAAGGAATATTTGAGAAGTTACGTTTAAGTAATATTTTTTTCTTCTGTGTGAAATATCGTCTAAACGAACGAAACAAATAATCAAGATTTTTTTAGGATATTTAACGTTAATTTGATTAATGATAAAATATGTAATGTAAAAGGATGCTCTTGGAAATGGTTGTTGTTTACACATTGTTATTAAGGAAATACTATATTGTACCGAATATTAGTTTTCAATATCCTAATTAAAGAATGTTACTACTATTAAATGAATCTTTCACATGATTCGGCCAACTCTAATTTAGTTTTATATACTATCAGCATAATTTAAATTCATTTTAAGGTATATATAATTCATAGTATTTTAATGAACCCACGCAATTCTACGTAAACCTAAATACATAGTGAAGCACTTATTAATCACCAGTCTGCTCTCTTTGAAACATGTATGAAGAAAAAAGCATGACATCAAATGTCTTATTTTTGAAGATCAACTTGTTTCACGGAATCGTCAGGTCATGTTTCAAAGGCACACACTAAAATGTGCTGCAAATGTTGTTAAAGTTATATGGATCGAAGGATTAGCTTTCAAGGCTGACAGAAATGAGGGAACGTTCTTCATAAGTGATTCCTTTGTTAATCATGGAAACTTGATCGAATTAAGTTAATTAGCCAAAGTGATATCAAGTTGGAGCAGCATCTTGATCAAGCCATTTTTGACAGAACAAGGAGCATGAGAAACAGAAATCAAAGAAGGATGGAAATACGAGCAAATTGAACAAAGCGCGAGGTTCTCTGCTGACAATTTTGAGCCCAACTACTGTCAGCCTCATTATTTGTTCGGTCGTAATATCAAATCAATGATTATATCTGGAATTAATGAAATGCATTTGCGAGTTAATCATGGACACGACCAAGATGTACCTGCTCACGACCAGTGCATCGTCGTAATTAGATACGTGCTAGGAAACATCGAGAAGCGAATGATTAGTTGATTTGGATTGCATTCTTCTAAAGGTACTGCAAGACAATAAAAATCCCTTCTGGTTTGCATTGGTGATAATTGCGATGGAGATAGCAATATGCAGGGAAAATACAAAAGAGTGGTTTCATTCTTCGAATAGAACATTCCAACTACTTCCATGTAGTCATGTAGTCAAATTGTTTTTTTGTGACTAGCATTGCGCAAGGCATTACATAACTCTGACATATACAAGCAACTTATGTTTCTTTCAAAGTTTTTTATAAGGGAATCGAGGAATAGTAAACGATAATAACAGAAGGAGAAGCTGGTAAAATTGTTTGCTTGACTTCACTGGTGTCACAAATTGGCTGAACAAAGAAACTCCCACAACCACGTTACATGAAATATTAGAAAATTGGGTGTAATTTTTTGTGCAAAACGTCATCCCTGAAATAGAACCACGAGAAGTGGCCAGTGTTACGAAAGATATAGCAGAAAAGCAAACATGTCGAAGTGCGTCTTCATTTCGTGTTAAATAAGAATGAATATAATTCAAGACTAACAGTAAGACTCGTTTTGAAGCAAAAATTTAATTACTTACTGAAGTATGAAACTGTATTGGTTGGTTTCATTTATACAAAGATATGTGAAATAATTAAGCACCTGTCCGTTTACCTCCAACGTCCAGCGATGGACTACAGAGACTCGCAAATGGTGGAAAACACAATTAGTGGACTAAAACAAGATCAGAGAAACTTCCGGCAAGTTGTTAAAGAAGCCCAGATATTCTGCAAAGTTGTGAGCAAAAGGATAGAATCATGAATTATGTCGGTGTATTAGGAAAGGTGAAAACAACCCTAAGGCATGTGTGCGTCGACGAAGCGCCGTCATCAGTATTGCCATTAGAACTGTTCCGCATCAACACATAATATAATGGATATAACAGTGTCTAAGATCGAGGATGGTTTCTCTCAGCATGGGAAACTGTACGTCGATAAGAATTGTTTTGATCCAAGTAATTTTAATAAGATAGTGGTTAGTATTCTATCTGCTGTTTTGAAATATATTAAATCTCTCCGACAATAAAAATTGAAAATGTTGAAGAAGCAGTTTGACAGTACAATATATAAGAACACATACAACAGACGACAGTCCTTACCAGAAGGCATCGTATGTATGTATTAATTTGTTGGTACTGAGATGATGGAGGGCGATGTTGAAATAACTGAAGCAGTAGAAATAACACCTGAAGAGTGTAATGCTGTTGTTTGAAAAGGTTGCAGTATTGTATGGCAAGTGTGTTTCACATTCTCCAAGATTTACATCATCTTGCTGCGATGTTTAATGCAAAGCGTAGGTGTTACCGGTTAAAAGTAGAATATAGTGTAATCATACACACTAATACAAATGACGAATTTGGCCGAATAGAAATATCCCATAACCACATAACATCTTAATAAAATTATCAAAGTTAATAGAACAGAAGACTTTTATGATCCACAAGAAATAACGTTAGTAGATACAGTTAACAAACAACACATGCAA
>JAGDQP010030225.1:0-22766 GCA_022664845.1 Lepisma saccharinum | reverse complement strand
GTAATGCCCACTTGTTGTCCACGTTTCTGTGATGCCGATTACTGGATAATTACTTGCTAAGATACTACAATAGAATTCCCTCATTTTGCCCTTGAGTGATCTGACATTCTGTAAATAAACAAGAAGCTGCCCATTTCTTTCACACAAACTGTTTACAACACCAGTTTCACAGAAGTCAACCTTTGTCGCACTTCCCTCACCTCATTCTGTTATATTTAGACCCTCCCTCACTTGTGTTTTCCCTTTGTAATTGTTCTTGTTAAGAGGTGTTGGTGTCCACAGATTTTGCCTTCTTTCGGGGGTGGAAGGCGATGGTAGTCCAGGTCGTTGATCTTGAAAATCCGTTCGCTGCGTTGCCAAATTGTCCTTTTGTACGTTACTACTAGCAGTAGTGTGCGAAGTTTTTCCTGAGATATTTCCGGATCCGGATTTGAGGTTGCTAGAAACTAGATCAGGATTTTGGAAGTTTGCTAGTTGGTAGGGTTTTCCTTCAATTAAAAGTTTGTCGTAGCTTAATTTGGCCCTCATTCCCTCTGATTTTGCTCGAGTTAGGTATGTTTTTAGTTGAGAACGAATATTTCTCACGCGATATGAAAAATCTTCAGAAATTGACACAGGAAAATTTCTTCCTTTGAAACCACACGCCAGCACTTCCGATTTCTTTTTAAATTCACTAAACTGAGCGATTATCGGGTGATTCTTTCACGTCCTTTTCGAGCACCCAACCTATGGACTCACTGAAAAGTGTGATCGGATGTGTTTATTCCCAATTCTTCCCAAAGAAATTGTCTCAGTACATTTTCTCTATCACTCCAAGTTTCATTTCCTTGTTCTCGTATATTGTAGAACACGAGGCTACTTCTACGTGATTGGTTTTCCAGTTTGTCAATTGTTAACTCGTTTTGTTTAATTTGTTGCCTGAGTTGTTCGTTTTCCTGTTGTGATTGTTCCAACTGCTTTGTTAATTGTCTTATTTGGTTACCGAGTTCAGTTGTTTCACGATTAATTCCTGTAATATTGTTATTCATTTCGTCCAGTTTCTTAATCACATCTTCCAGTGTGTACGCACCAGGCCCTGGGTTCGACTCTATTCCTGAGACTAATAGAAGCACAGAAATCACTACTCCAATGTAAAATAAGGATACACCACTGGGTGACACTTCCATGGAGAAGGGCTTTTTCCGTGGACACTTCAGTCTAGCTCCCCACAGGCCAATGACCTGCCGGTATTGTTGTATGCCAATTCCCATCTCCCCAAACTTTGCACGAGCTTGCCAAAAACACGTCCTCGCTCACTGACACTCGACTAATAACATTGATGAAAATTTGTATTAATTATTGAATTTTTACATGCTAAATTCAATCCTGATGTCTAAAGTCCTCTATCACGCACATTTTCGTTATCTTACCCTTAATTTTTCAAGATATGTGATTTTTGGTCTTTGTGTTAGGGTTTACCAATATTCAAAACAAATAAATGGATAAGCAGACGCTTATATAATCTCGTTTTAACTGTGAGTGACTAAAATAATTAGCAGCTTCTCATAACTTTGCATCAGCGTTACCTAAAATGGAGAAAACTCAGTGTCCTGGTGGGTCCTTACCCTTGATGGATCCTTGAAGCATTTTCTTGTCCGCGTTTCACATAAAGCTAGATCTGATGACAATATATCTAAAAGAAGAGGAGAAGGAAGGTGAGAAATTGAAAAATTTAAGGAGAAAAGTTGCCAAATCCAACTGAGCGCTGCATATTTCGCATTCTTACTTTCAGCAGGATATTTACAGCATGGAAATCTGTCTTATATGTAAAAAGTTTTGTTGAAAATGGAACGGAAGAAACATCTCGAGGTTCTGATGATGTATAAGTGATGGGTAAAGGTAGAGGAGTTCAGTACATCCTAGCCATGGAAGAAAATTATCGGAGAAGACTGATAATTTCTGCAGGAGTAGCACAAGCGTCATAGATGAAAAATCGGCACGAAATAACATTTTTTGTAATTCTTGTTCATAGTTCTAATATGAATAATACTGCTGGCATAAAATTGAGCTCCATTTATTCTTGTAGGATTTTCATCACTGTAATTCTGTGTGTGATAGCCTGTATTATGTATGATTTAAACGGTGTAAAAATTCATAAAATGAAGACAGCATGAACAGTAAATTTTGTTCTTTATACCAAAAGGCAACAGAAAACAGATATCAGATAGCACTTACGTGTTACAATTTTCGCAAAGCCATATTTAAAATCAGCACCCCAAAGTATTAAAGAGTGGTGGAAATTCTTCATGTTACTGAAAAGAAGTTTAAAATTGTTGCCTTGTGTAATATTTAAGACAAACCACGTCCTGGAAGTGCCTGCTTAGCTGTCACTCCTGATGACGAGTACTAACTCGATCAGGTCATCGTAATGATCGGCGGATTACGACCAGGCAGATGTTTCGCGGATGTTTACACAGGATCATAAAGGTCATCGAATGGAAGTCTGCAGGGCCTAACGCACCAATTTAAGGTTGGAAGCGACAATATCCTGGACAGCATCGTCACCGGGGATAAGATGTGGTGTCACCATTACATGTAGGAATCCAAAGATAGTCCATGGAGTGGCTCATGCAAATTCCCTACCAAAGAAAGAAGTTCAAGACACAGCCATCGACTAGGAAAGTAACATCTTATGGGATATGCGGAGGGTGGTTGTTTTAAATCTCGTGGAGCCTTGAGAAGCTTTAAATTTTGAACGCTACAGGAAAATGCTGACGAAGCAAAAAGACCGAATTTCCGGAGTCTTACCAGCGAGGAAGACAGCTACTCACTTCCAGCACGATAACGCAAGGCCCAATACGAGTTTCGCGACCACCAAGCATATTGCAAAATTTTGCTGCACTGTCCTATCACACCCACTATATAGCCAGGATTTCGCACTTTCAGACTTCAATTTGGACCTATGAGAGGTGGACCATGTGGGCAACATTTTTGCGACATCGCAGCTGTAAGACAGTGGCTTGCTTCTACTAGGTCTGATTTTTGCGAGTGGGGTAATGCAGGCTTTTGTTCATCACTGAAAAAATGCATAACGAATGGTGGTTACTATATATTGAAAATTAGTTTATGTGGCTGAAAAATTGCCCTCTTACTTTGTAATGCTCTAGATATGTACTGTTGTTTCGATGGAAATAAACAGGAGGCATTACTTTCGCAACGCCCTTAATACATTCGCTATTACCTACCTTTTATTGACTGATGATTTAGTCTAATCAAAGTATACTATATAAAATTACTCTTTACATGCCTATGTGATAACCTAGCGACTTTTTTCATAAATTTGCAACCCTACCTATATCAACAGTTTAATGTAAATGATTCCAAAGAATGTCATTTCACAATCAACTGTGGACGGTGGCTCACGTACTGTGCGTTTAGTTGCGGATTATAATAACCACAGGCGTTAGAGACCGTTAGGTCCTGAGTCTGCCCCAACGCTATCTGTCCGCACTTGGTGGAACTGCTTCCACCTCGGTGACGGCAGTGTGTCATCTAACCACGAAGAGGCTTCCTAGACTGAGTTGCCATCACGTCTTTATTCACGTTACTCCCCAGTTTTCCTCACTGGGTGGGCGCCGAAAAGTGGGACTCCAGCCGGTAATTGAACCCGGGAAAACGCGGACATGAGTCCAACGCTCTAACCACTAGACTGTGGGGCCCCCTTAGTTGCGGGTTAAAGAAACTACATTTGGAGAAAAAATGCCACTGTCAAGGATTTATCACGAAATAAAGAACTAAGGTTTGTACTAGAAAGCAAATTCTCGGACATTTAACCTTCCAATCCGGACTCCGGACAAATCCCTTTATTCCCGGACTGTTCGGGTCAATCTCGGACGGTAGGTAACACTAGTGGTTATTATATTAAATATAAATACCGTATTTACTCGAATATAAGCGCCCCTAAACGATCACTATAGAAAATTCTTCCATGGCTCGTCATTGGCTGTAAAATCAGTAACGTGATAAAAGTATCGATTCTTTCTATTTCAGAGTATTGGGGAAGCCTTAAGCACGGGCCTTTCATTCTATTTCTACCATTTGTACGAAAACGTATTATAAGATTATAAGCGCCCCTCAAGAATTCTAGCAATTCATTTTGAGAAAGGCCGGCGCTTATATTCGAGTGGTAGGGCTGTCAAAATATCTTGTATTCTTCATTGATTCTGTTTTATCAATGAGACGATAATTCATTATGAACCAAATGAAACTGTCCTTTATGTTTCAGGAAACACGAGCTGCTTCAATATAGAGAAGATTTCAGCAGCGATTTCTATGCAAATAATCAGTGAAATTATGGCTACTGATGGAGCTGTAGATTGACAATTTGGAAATGTACCCAAATGATGGTGTAAAAGGGAAATTGTACACACTAACGTGGATATAAAATACATTCAGTAATGGATTGCTATGATAAATGTGCAGAAGATTCGAACGCCGTGCAAGCACTTATTGAAGTAAAAGTCGAGAAGTTTGAAATAGCTGATATTTCTAATGAGGTAAATTTCTCGTTCATCTACATAGTTTAAAAGATAATAATTTAATTCGGTTTTGTATTATGTTGATGCACTCAGCTCCCTTGTCAAACAAGAAGATACGCATTTTTTTAAAGAACTCTATTGGAAAAGATTAATGTTTGAAGTCTTCAGAAAATATTTCATTTTAGAAGGCTCATTTCATGTTAATTTGCAACTTATACGAACTCTGATACTAAAGAGAGATACACATAGAAATCCCCATATATATTTATTCCATCCTACCACAGAATAGCGTTATTGAAAATTTTAGTACCAGTTATTTCTAAGCCGAGCTGTGAACTTCGAAATTTGAGTGTGAACTGAGATACAGATTTGGAAAATACGGAGGGAATAATGATCATGCGCGCTTTGGTATGAACATTGGCGGTCATATATCTGTTATTGGCGACTAGATTCTTTTTACGTGGTATGCACTTATATATTTGTCACCAGGGGTGGAATGGAGGGTATACGCGGGTACACGCCGTGTACCCACCTAATATTATAAATCACAGCGTGTACCCACCTCAGTGCATAAATGTAAAGGAACGTGTTCCCAAATCCGGATTTTTATTGAGCAGCTTGTACCCCCCAAAAATCTTACCATTCCAGCCCTGTTTGTCACATCGAACAAAGAGTAAGAACTGAACGATTCTATTCGTAAAAAGCAAGACAGTGATACCCTTAGCGTTAGAAGTGTTTATAGAGAGAGTGGGAATTTTCCCTTAACTCGGTTCGAACAAGGAGAGATGACAGTCGCGCAACGTCCTTGAAATATTCACATTAGTTGTTTCTGTGGGATAGTGGTTAGCGATTCGGGCTACGACACTGAAGGAAGGCCTTTCGTTTGATCTAGCGAAGTAATAAAACGGAAATAATTGAACGTCGAAAAAAAAACAACAGGAAAACCTCGTTTTTTATTTTTCGTGCTACTTGGAAAAGAACGGTTTTTTGTCATTTCGGGGCAGCTAACATTTGATCATTAATAAATGGTTAAAATGTTAGTTTTCGGTACAAATAAACATGTAGAATAATAAAACCTGTATTGGGACTAGCGGAAACAAAATTGTGTTCCGTATATGTGTATTCAATCGATGCTAACTTGCAGCCAATGTCATATTGCGTTGCGATGGGACAATCTGACCGCAAAGGAAAACTCATGTTTCTTGCTCGCTCTTAATAGCATTGCTAATCGTAAACTTTTCAAATATATATTTTATGAAAACACAAAAATTGGCGTGTTTTATAAAAGTAAATGTTTTCTTATAAATATGATCAACCTTTTCGAACTGTGAACAGCTGGTTGTTATAAAAACACAACTGTGGTTGAGAAACTTACTTTTTGCTAGTGTGGATTTAATTCATGCTATTCAAAATTAGAATGTATTACTATGAGTAAGTCTGATTATATATATAAAACAAGAGCAGCTCATGATAGGGAAAAAGCAAATAATTGCATTTAAGAGACCAGACGGGACCGTAACCAGAAATAAGGAAGAAATTAGAAACATATTTGAAAATTTCTACAGAGAATTGTACTACTCCGAAGAAGACCTAGGAAATGAAGACTCAGAAGAAAATGTTGTAGATGTCCCAGATATAATGAAAGTAGAAGTGGATAAAGTACTTCGAGGGATGAAGAACGGAAAGACGCCAGGAGAAGATGGCCTCACAGCAGATACATGTTTAAATGGGGAGGTGAAAAGATGAAAGAGGAACTTGCGAAATTATTCTCAATATGCCTGAGGAAGAGAGAAAGACCCAGAAGTTGGAATAATGCTATTATAATTTTGTTATACAAGAAAGGGGACAAAGAACGCGTCGAAAACTATAGACCAATTAGTTTACTGTCAGTTCTATACAAAATGTTCACCAAAGTTATTTTGAATCGTATTGAACGGGACTTGGATTTTAACCAGGGAAGGGAACAAACCGGATTTCGTCGTGGATTTAGCACAATGGACCACATACAAACATTGAATGAAGTTATGGAAAGGACTAATGAATATGAACTTCCACTATGTTTGGGATTCATAGATTTCGAAAAAGTTTTCGATTCGGTGTCTGTCAGCAGTACTTAAATCACTTGAACATCAAGGCATCAAAAATGCGTACATCAGGCTACTGCGAAACATTTATTCAACTGCCACATCTGTCATTAGACTACATCAAGAAAGTGAAAAATTTAAAGTTGGAAAGGGGGTAAGGCAAGGAGATTCAATTTCTCCAAAACTGTTTTGTGTGGTCCTGGAGAGAGTGTTCCAATATTAACTGGGATGAAGTTGGAATTAAAATTAATGGCGAATATCTTCATCACCTACGGTTCGCTGATGATATAGTCTGTTTGCTTCAAATTTGGAAGAACTACAAACCAGAATGGAAGAACTGAATAATGAGAGTTCGAAAATAGGCCTTGAAATGAATTTAAGTAAAACAATGGTCATATACAATCAATATGCTGCAAAAAAGGAAATAAAGATTAACGGAGAGACAATAGGCATAGTTGATGAGTATGTTTACCTAGGCCAGCTCAAAACATCGAATGCCAAGTTGACTGATGAAATAAATAGAAGATGTAAAATGGCGTGGAGTTCGTTTGGAAGACTACACTTTATTTTCAAAAACAAACTACCAGTGTGTCTGAAGCGTAAAGTTTATAATCAATGTGTCTTACCTGTGATGATGTAAGGCTGTGAAACTTGGACACTGAATGCGCAAATAACTCAAAGATTGAGAGTCACACAAAGAGCAATGGAGAGATGCATGCACAAAGGTAGAGGATGTAATCAAGAATGCGAAGAAGCTGAAGTGGAAATGGGCCGGTCACTAAGCTAGACGAACAGATGGAAGGTGGACGACAAATGTACTACATTGGATTCCTAGAGAAAAGAAGTGACCGAGACGACGTCCGAATGCAAAATGGGTAGATGAAATCAAGCGTTTTTCAGGAGCTACATGGATGAGAATAGCAGCAGACCGAGATATGTGGAAAGAAATGGGGAAGGCCTTCATCCAGTAGTGGATAGAAAAGAGCTGAATATGATTATATATATATATATATATATTCAATTTAGAGTATTATGATCAAGGAATATATTTTGTTTATGAAACTACATTTTATTTGTTGTACTCTGTCATTCTATTCATTGCCCTAGTATTCTAGGAAATAAAATACATTTCTATCTCTTACCTATTGTAAAATAAATTACTATCACTTTATCATTATTATTGTGTAATGAATACCAACCGGATCTTTGTTATATACTCAACAATATTTACACTAGCCCTCCTGGAGAGAATCCAGAGCAGAGGAGCAAAAGGCATAATGGGTGAACCGACAAATCTTTGTTAAGTATTTACGATTCGTTAAAAAGTTGTAAGAGACTTGAAATACATTAAATTCGCTGAATTATTAACTGAAGTTGGCGAAAAACACAAAATATCTGTTAGGTAGTGAATATTCATGATGAAAAAGAAAAAAATATTTTGTCAATGAAACCACGGTTTTCTTTCCTGGCGGAATTTTTTTTTTTTTTTTCGAAAATTTCCGTTTCTTCCCGGCCTTTAAAACGCTAGTTTGATCCCAGTCGTGGGCTTATTTTTTGCCGAAATAACTATAATTACGTTAGATTTAGTGTAAACTATAATAATTACTTGTTTTCAGGCAATTTTACAATGAAAAGTTCTATAATCTTCAATTTCTCTGCGTTGCGATATAGTCGTTTGGATGACAAAGAAGAAGAAAAAAGTATTAAAATCCCTGTTAATTAAATTATTCGCGCAAAGTACTTTTGCAGCAAAGCAATGCCATTCCTACTAGTGACTCCAAGAATAATCAAGTGTAATTGTCAGCAATGCCCTAACCAGGAAACAAATTTGATTGCTTTCACTAAAAATCTGCCGGAACTCCTTAAAATGTTGTGGTCTTTAAGTAGACAGTGACACGGACAATAAGTAACCCTGTAGTGTAAGGCTATCAAATGTTCCGATTTAGTCTGTCACAGAATAGAAAATTGCCCAATGAATCGTTTATACGAAAACAAATGTGCATGACAAATAAATTCTGTAACACAAAAAAAGGGTTTTCCCTAATGTTTAAGAAAAGTACTGGGACAACGTTCCAGCATACTTACACAACTGACAGATTCTTCTTCGCTTTCCGTTGCTCTTCCGCATTGTATTATTCATTCAGTTATTTATTATTATTATTACTCGTACAAACCCACAGCAAATTTTCTAACATTAAAGTGACAACATCATGCATACATACCCAAAAGACGCGAACATCAACACAGATCACAATGTCATGCTTCCCGTACTTATACGCTGACAGTTTGACACTTGGCATAGAAGAATTACCCATCCGTTTCGAAAAGATCTCATGTTCATTTTTATTGTAGTATGTATATCAGTAGATGCTTGAACTAACTAGCGATATCTTGTTGCATTGCAGCTATCCTTTCCGAATTCCATGTATTACAAGAAAAGTCATTTCCCGTCCCCTATCGAGGCTTGAGCCTTAGATGCCTGGAGGCCATAAATAAAATTAAAACTACACTGGGATTATTATTCCCAGGTCACGAAAGATATGACGCCGAAAAGTTCCTAACGATAGTAATAACATTGAATTAGTTCCATATCCCCGGAAAGAACATACCGCCGTAAGTGTGCATCACCCAGGCTATTCTCAAAGGTAGGCTATTCTCAAAGAATTTTGTGTTTGAAGTATTAAATAGCTCCAAACTCCTTTAAAATTCTCATTAATGGAGTCCCCTTACATGAGCTCAGTTCTCAATGAGTCTCATAGATTACCATATTGTTTGATTCAAACTACAGGATCAAGACCAGGTCACCGGGTCAGTTGAGTCGAGATTCGATAATCGGCTAGTCGAGTCATAGACTTGGTAAGTTTGAGTTACGACCGGGTTCCGGGTCACCTATGTTCGAGTCAGGCCAGGTCACCAAAGTGGCTCGGTTTCAGTTCTGGCACTAGTATATCTACCTTTCATCAATAGTGGTTGATTTTGTCGATACATTGTAATGTGACCATAACTTCAAAAGGTTACTGTGACAAAGGCGGACACTGCAGAGAAAAACTGAAATGTTGGGTGTAATGTTACCAGTGTTGCAGGGTTAGACTATCGTGTGCTGTTAGAGTATATGAGTGTATTGATTTTTGAACGAGTCTTTGTAACATAAAACGAACAGTAAAATATTGATTACCCTGAAAATGTCTTCGTAGAAGACTGGTTAGCGTGGCAGACTTCGAATCGGATGGTCCCGGGTTCAAATCCCGCTGAATACAATTCAAAATGTTCACACAAATTATCATGAAGGCAATGAAGAACGTCGAACACTCCAACTAAACATTGTAATATATCGAAGTCTTTATTAGTAAGTAGGTAACGATGATATTCGCCATCTGATTTTCAATTGTTTCGTTCGTTTGAAGGGTGGTAAGAGCTCGCCACTTCTGCATATCGGAAGTGAAGCGATTGGGAGACAGATGGTGAATTTGTATGCTCTTCTTGGTCAAAGGAGTGAACGTATTCCACTTCGGAAAGCAAACAATATTACGAAGTTTAAATGAATATTAGATTCGTTGAAATAATCTTTGTTAATAGTGAGGACATTGTTCATCTATTGCTTTTATATATATTGGAAGGAAATCCAATGAGGAATGCACTTGCATGTGCTTTAAAGCGATTATGTTCGAATGTTTCGAAATGTTTGCTGAAAGTGTTGAATGCAGTAAATCAGTCTTCAGCCAGAAAAGTGAGAAGTGTGGTTATTTGTGATAAGTGATATCATATTACACATAGCATTAACACATAACATTGTATATACCAAAAGGCCTGTTATTTTGTTATTTCTATTATTACGAAGTGTATGATAGTGAAGGGCCATACAGTCAAAATGGTTCCATTAAAGTGCTCTAAGCGATTGTATAGTTCAGTTTGTAAGTACTTTTGATTTGATTCATTTTTTATTATTTCATTGAACTATTCCTTATTATGAATTCAGGGACTTTGATTCGATTTTCTAGGCAAACCACGAAACTAGTTTTAATTACAATTAGATTACATTAATCTCTTTCTTTCAGTGAAAATGGAAAATATGTCAAAGATTAATTATATTAAATGTGCACGGATATTTCGCTCCAACCCCGACCATCCCTATTTGAGTATTTTTCCCAGCAATCTGAAAACTAAATATAGGGAATAGCACAACATACAGCAAACCTTGTCAGTAACCTTCCGTCAAGAAGGTCCGCCAAACCGTAATAGGACTCCTTATGATCCATCAATCCACTGGACGTAACCATCGAGTTTACTTTGGATGTCTGAAAGACGTCCCTTCTTTCCTGCATTGGACATCCTGTGGGACGCAAATGGTTTATCCAGAGGACGTCTATTGGACTACGTGTGTGTGTTACGGGACACCCAGTGGACGTAACAATCGAGTCTACTTTGGACGTCCGAAAGTAGTTTTTTGTTTCCTCCATTGTACATCCTGTTGATAAAAAAAAATCGTCATCAACAGGACGTCCATTGGACATGTTTGTGCTGTGTGGGATGTTCTTGGACACTACAGCTAGACTTCATATGACGTGAAGGATGTAGTTGTGACACTCATCAAGTTCACCTCACTCTTTCTTTAGCTCCGTTCAGTAGGATCCAAGGAGGGCTTTGAAACGCGCATTTTGTACCGATTGTATGTTGACGATTTCCGAAGAACTTTGTATTAATATTCTATTTGTGTAGAATATTTTCTCATTTCGCGTTGTATAAGTTAGTATAAACACTTTGTTGTATGAATGAAATGTCCAAGCACAGCATTTTATTTCGGAAACGGAAAGGAACGTCAAATATCTGACAATGAACATTCGGTAAGTGTCTCGCAGGGATTTGTTTAAAATTGATTAAAATGCAAAGTTCTCTGTGGCCCGATGTATTTTGTACTAATTTTAGCTGCCGGTACCGGTAATTTGCATATTTATGAGCCTTCATATATTCGGAATGCTATTGTAAACTACTATTACGCTCGGACACAAAATTGCTGTTGTTTTATCTAGATAGAACTGGACATGAATGTGGGTAGATGCAAAACAAATTGGATCAAGTATTGCTTCTCTGATACATGTTACATCGTCTGCCATCTTGGATTCAATTTTTTTTCAAATGTGAATATGTGTAAGTGATACATTAAATTCATGTAAACCCTTTGCAGAAATTTACTGGTGTATTAGTTTTACAGTATCTAACCGTTTGCAGGTTATTGAATATAATAGACCACCTATAATACTAGTTGCTTCATGAAAAATGTGGACCCGTTGAATTTCTGTAGATAGGAAAGAACATGAAAGCTTCCAGATGCAGTATGAATGAAACCAAGTTATACATATTTTACAAATATGACACACACCGTCCGCCATTTTGGATTAAAATTATTTTTTTTAAAATGGAAATAAGCGCAAGAAATACATCAAATTAATGTAAAATTTCTGCAGAAACAAAACTGTGCTCCATGAAAGTGTATTCAACCGATTCCAGCTTGCAGCCAATATCATTTATTGCATTGCGTTGCGATGCGACAATCTAATGCAGCAGAAAATTACATTTCTTGCTGCATCTTAATAACATCGCTAATGGTAAACTTTTCAACTATATATTTTACGTAAAGCCAAGAAAAGGCGTGTTTATGAAAGTAAATACTTCCTTATAAATATGATAAACCCGTTCGAACTCTGAACAGTTTCAGGGCTAAGTAGTGTAGTATATGAAAGCTACTAGTATATTTTCTAAGTTATTACTTTATAGTCCGAGAAAATAATTTCATATTTAAATACAATGCTTTCTCAATACTTTCGGAGCTCTTTTGTATGAAGAGAAAATATAAGAATATTACTTTAAATCCATGTCAAAAACAGGATGTTATAAAAACACGAGTCGTGGTTAATCAACTTACTTTATCCTACTGTAAATATTATACATGCTACTCATAATTAGAATGCATTACTATGAATAAGTCTGAAGACATATATTGCTCTATTGCTCATTATATAATTGATGATTGTTCGAAATATTTAATTTAGATTATTATGATCAAGGAATATATTTTGTTTATGAAACTACAGTTTATTTGTTGTACTCTGTCATTCTATTCATTGCCCTAGTATTCTAGGAAATAAAATACATTTATATCTTTTTTCTATTGTAAAATACATTAATAGCACTTTATAATTATTGTGTAATGAAATGCCAACTGGATCTTTGTTATATACTCAACCATATTTACACTAGCTCATATGGCCAGAATTCAGAGCAGAGAGGCAAAAAGCATAATGGATTAGTTCGCCACATCCTGCTTGAGAATTTACGAATCGTTAAGAAGTTGTAAGAGCCGTGAAATATAGTACATTCACTAAATTATTAACTGAAGTTTGTGAAAACAACAAAAGATCTGCTAAGTAGTGAATATTCGTGATGAAAAAGCAAAAAAAAAAAAAAACGATTTCGCCAATAATACCAGTTTTTTGCTTCATGGAAACAAACAGTTTATCTTGTTTTGTTTTGTTTTTTTTTTCGAAAATTTCACGTTTTTTCCCTGCCTTGAAAACACTAGGATATATATATATATATACACACACACATACGTCAATAATTCACGTTTTAGTAATAAAATGTGAATTCCCATGACATTTTTTTAAGTATATCATTTGTTGTCATACAATTATTTCTTCATATGTAAATTACAAGCTGAAATTCGACTAATTACGTATTCTGATGTTATTCTTCGAGTTCCACCCACACCCTTCCTAACTAAACAGCCACATCAGGTGTTTTGCAGAACTTAACAGTAGATGTTCACCGAGACTAAAGAAGTTAAGATATGCTGGTCTAAATCTTTGAATATAGTACTTGTAACCTTAAATTTTGATTTTTGAGAGAAATTGGGCATTGCGGATCTTGACTATACAGAGATTTGAACGTGTCCATCTCTGGACTGAGCTTCGCAGATTTTGCGAGAATCTTCTGAAATCAATTTGACACATTATTTAACTGCCTGGGTGTGTAAAAGGAAACATTTTATATTCTAATTTGACACTGTTCCAAACTGAATTTGTGATCTAGTGTCATCATCACTGATTTTCTGTAATATTTGTGGAGAAGTAATCTTACAAGCGTCTTAATGAATTATCTTCAGCATATTATGTTACGGAAAAGTTATTTTTGGAGTTAAGGAGATTCTTATTGACTTTCTTTTAGAAACTGACTGACTGCATTTTAAATTTGCCTATGCACGAACTCGCTAATGTGTTTCCTTTTATCTAATATCATAGCCAGAAGTAAATTTTCAGAATGAGGAAAAATGTTTTGGGTTCAATTACAGGATCTATTACTTGAAACAAGCTTTCAGGCAAGTACCGTGAACTTCCAATGGCTTCTAAGACTAGTTTAGGGCTGTCTGTAAAATATTGGATTTGTTTTAATCCCAAACCACGTAGGCATCTGCGACCCCAAGATAACTCCACAAGAAATGCGCTTTAAATACACTTGGAAAAAAACTGAATTTTACTTCCTATCTTCATGAAATCGAAGTAACAAGATGGCTATGTGCTTTAGAGTAAACAAAAAAAAATATTTTACAGACGATCATAAAAGTGTGTTTGACGCAATTGAAAGTTGACGGTACTTGCCAGAAAAGTTACTCCAAGTGAGAGAACCAAGCGGCCGTAGCTCAATGGTTGAGCGTTGATCTAGAAGTCGGGAGGTCCTGGGTCAAATCCTAGAGACCGAACACACTGACTTAGGGTTTTGCAGAGTTTTTCCGTAGCCACACCATCCAAATGATCGGATCGTACCTTTATATTAGACCCTGGCCGATTCTTTCGCACATCTTTTCCCCTTCCCTACTCCGAGCTGAGTCTTAGATACCTAAAGGTCATAAATAAAATTCAAATTAATTCCAAGTAATATATCCTATCATTGAACCCAGTGTATGTTTTCCTCATTCTGAAAATTTTCTTCTGGCTATGATATTAGATGAAAGGAAACACATCAGAGAGTTCGTGCATAGGCGAATTTAAAAGGCAGCCAGTTAGTTTCTAAAGGGAAGTCAATAAGAACCTTCTTAACCCCTAAAATTATCTCTGCTGTAACATAATATGCTGAAGATAATTCATTGGGATGCTTCTAAGATAACTTCTCCACATGTAAGAGTGAAAAGTATATGACCGGACCGGTGATCGGACTCGGTACCTTTGAGTTACCGTCCCAATGCGCTTTCACTGCACCACCCAGTCGACCCGCTTCCCAATCCCACAACTTCCACTCTCGATGTCAATGTTCTTTCTTGAAACAATATGGGCAGTACCACAACTACTAGTTGTGCTTGGACTTCCCTGTGTCTCATAATGATGAACATCTCACACGGAAGAAGTTCACATATATTACAGAAAGTCAGTGATGATGACATTAAATCACAAATTCAATCTAGAACAGTGCCAGTTTGGAATATAAAATGTTACCGTTGCCACAGTCAGGCAGTTAAATAATGTGTCAAATTGGTGTCAGAAAATTCACGCAAAGTCTGCGGAGCTCAGTCCAGAGATGAGGACGTTAAAATTTCTGTATTGCCAAGATCAGCTGTGCCCAATTTCTCTTATAAATCAAAATGTAAGGTTTCAGGTACTATATTCTAAGATTTAGAACACCATATCTTCTAAATAGCGATGAATATCTTCTGTTAAGTTCTGCAAAACACCTTATGTGGCTATTTGGTTAGGAAGGGTGAGGCGAAACTCGAAGAATAACATCAGAATACGTAATTAGTCGAATTTCAGCTTGTAATTTACATGTGAAGAAAAATATATACTTTGTAACGAAGCAATTGTATGACAACAATTGACACGCTTGATAAAAATCATAAGGAATCACATTTTATTAGTGAAAAGTAAATTTTTAGTCGCAAAGCGCGACCGGTAATCAATGATATAAAAACCACCTTACCTTTTTAGTTTATCTCATTTACATCCAAATCTATAGGTTTTCGATCAATTGATGTATAATATTTTTTTTAAATTACGATAAAAATACTAATTTTCAAAATTTTCCTTAACTTCAAAGCACATGCGCGACCCGAGATTATACCTGATTTTAATTTTCCTTCTCTTTCTACTTACCACCATAGGTCAATTTTCCGCAAAATATATAGGACCGGAAAAAGAAAGATTTGTCTTTTTCGAACCATTCTATTAAAGATACACCATGCATATCTTTTTTCGTATTAACGAGTATATAAAATAAGATGAATGAAATAATTGTTTTATAATTTATGTTTAACTTTCAAGCTCTCAGTAGCAAATTTTATATTTTTTTCCATCAGGGTGACAGCAGAACATCGGAAGCTTCTACTAACGTTATGTACGAAAACACAGAGAACGCAGATTCTAATCAAGTATCTTACGATGTGGAGTTGAGAACAAATTTGTTGTGTGCGTTTTCAACGAATACCGAAAATAGAGCAAAGAGTTCATCATCTCATTACCGAGAAGTTAAGACTATTACTCATGTAAGGGAAGATAACACGGTAAATATGAACCATATAGCGTCTTTACCAGTAAATTTATTAAGTTACAATAAAAGTGAAGATTATAACTACGAGTATTGTATTGAAAATAATCCTGAAAATACGGAAATCAAACCAGACATATATCCTTTCGGATTAATAGTAACAACAGTGGATGCTCCTATTCGAGAAGATGAAAGTAATGTATTGGAAACTGTTCGAAAACATGATATTGAAGTGGAATCAGATAGCCTAGAGGAATCGAATGGAACAAAGAGAGAAAATAATTTTTCTAAAGAGAAACGGAGAAAGAAAACAGAATCAAGAGGGAAGCGGAACACAACAAATGCACGTGAAAATTCTACTTTGAAGGTACAAGCAAACAGTGACCCTACGGCGAAGAGCTTTAAATGCCAGTTATGTGAAAAGATCTTTCCGTCTCACTTTACTTTGAAAAGGCATACAATATGCCATACAGGGCAGAAAGCGCTTCATTGTGAAATATGTGGATATAAATGTATTCGCAAAGGTGACTTGAAAGCGCATTTGAGATCTCATACAGGTGAGAGGCCTTTTAAATGTGAAATCTGTGGATATAAGTGTAGCCAAAGCGGTTACTTAAAAGTCCATATGAAAAGGCATTCAGGAGAAAAGTCATATCAATGTGATATTTGCGGATATAAATGTACTGTAAGCAGTCAGTTGACAATGCACATAATGACTCATACAGGTGAGAAGCCTTTTCAGTGTGAAATATGTGGATATAAATGTAGCGAAACGAGTAATCTGAAAAGGCATATGGCAACTCACACAGGTGAGAAGCCTTTTAACTGCGAAAAGTGTGCATACAAATGTTCCCGGCGGAGTTCATTAAACATTCATATGCGAACTCACACAGGTGAGAAGCCTTTTAAGTGTGAACTTTGCAGCCATAAATTTACCGTAAGCGGTCAGCTGAAAAGACATATAATGACTCATAAAGGAGAGACACCTTTTCAGTGTGAAATGTGCCCATGTAAATTTACTCGAAACCGTTCCTTACAAAAGCACATGAGAATTCATACAGGACAGAAATTTCTTTAGAAGAGAGCTGCTCTATTGTAACTACTTCGATTTGTAGGGAACCGGAATTACCATCCCGTTCTAGTGATTCTATTCGCTGGAACTGGATTGTGATTCCGGCTCCTCTATCAACAGCTTTAAATATCCATTGTAATCTTAACACTTACGACTAAGCCCGAGTATAACTCGAGCAGCATAATATTTTAGGCTGACAGAGCCAGAGTATTACTTCAGCAGTAACACTATTTTTATCACGTAAAGTACATTCCAAAAATCATATAATGCCTCTAACCTTATTCTACTGGAATCTCTGATTTTAAAAAAATGAAGAAAAAAACATATTGCCTACTGTATTTTTCGTGTCTATAAGGACTCCATCGCGAGAGTGCTAACTCACTTCATGCAATCAAACCAAACTGAATGTAGCCAAACATCAAGTAATGTAACACTGAATATAAAGCAAACAATGAACGATAATGTGAAATTATATTACACCTGCCATACACTGTTTACAAAGGAACAGCCCTCAAAACAAAAAGGTTGTTATTTCTATACGATGTAGCACAATTTGTAAAAACAGAATAAACAACGAAATTGTACTTCATGTAAGTAATTGTCACTTCAAAAACATTAATTCTTTGAGACACGAATGACATTTTGAGTAGATACTCTACGAAAATAATATAAGAATCCCCACGAAAAGTGGGTTAATATATCATTAACTGGATAAGATCATCGCGTTTACGATTATCAAGAAAGTAACTGGCAAGTCAGTTTACAAAGGATGCCTTCACCGTTCTCCACAAAATTTCAATACTATTTGTGCGAGCGCCTGTTGTAGGGAAAAAAGTTAACACTATCATTAACTGTTAGGAAAACAAAGATCCATTTCTAATGTTTTTATATTTCCACATTGAAGTCTCTTACGTAGATTGTCTGCTCTATTTTCTGAATTATTAAAATATCTCCATACACTTGTTGGTAAAGAGATAATGTTATTGGTGAAACATATTTAGAACAATAACCCTTTTCTTTGTAAGACTAACGTGCATACTGAAATTCAGTAAAAGATCATCATTTTCACATAATTTGTAGAAGAAACCTCTAAGGCCCGTTTTCATAGACATTTTTTGAGTAAATTGGCTCGACTTAAGTTAAAATTCATTTCATAGTGGTTACCTTCGAGCCCAACCTTCGAGGAATAACTTGGCCAAGACAAGTAGCGTTTTTTCCGACTTCCTTGGTTAATGATTTCAGTTTCATAGACATATCTCAAGACACTGCTTGTGCGTGCTTGTTTCATAGAAGATTCCAAGACTTGGCTGAGTAAAGGAAAGCAGTGATTTTTTACGACTTGGCCAAGGAAGGCCGATGGCAGTCTTGAGTTGCTATCAAATATAACAGAAAAATGGATGATTGGGCATTAAACCAATATCGTTGGATGGAATTGTATGAGGAAAATCATAATTATCGCCTACCAAAGCGTTACGTTAGGGATTTTCTGGACCTGTTTGAGTAGTGGAATGAAAGAGAATTCAGAAGGAGGTACCGGTTCACAAAAGAAGTTGTCACGCACGTTATATTACCAAACGTCTTAAATTAGCTCCCTCGATACCCGTGAATCGTGTTTCGAAATACATAGAATCCAGAACACGCAATGAAAATGTGGCATATGGCTGATCTAAAGTGATATGTATCCTAATTCTAGACTAAAATTTACGAGATGCACTTACGGGTGTAGGAAAGCACTATAGGGCTAGCTATGTACAAGGAAGCATATTGATTTTCCATACCATAGCAACAATTGGCTACCATAAACTGCACCATATCCCATAGTGTAGATTGACTAGTTTGTAGACATCTTGTTTGAATCTCAACCACCATCAGCTCAGGTCGAAAATGCTTCTTAATATAAAAAGGTGGATTACTTCACTTCATAGCTCGCAGTTTCTGCTACCAATTCAGTCATAGATACGCTCTATTCCTTTCATTCCCTTGCAAATAATTATCACATGCACCTTTACATATCGTCAACCAGCGCTCAAAGTGTTATGAAAAGTTATTTCACTATCGTTTGGTAAAATACACAATAGAGTTGAGTAACGCATAGCCCTAATAAGCATGGTGGTGCGGAGGAATACTTATGGCGACACTTCGTGTTATGAACAGCACATATCAGTATTTACCACAAAAATACGGATCTCGAAATAGTGGAGAAGGTTAAAGTCAGGTTGGATATCTTTATTAAACGCGATGTACATGGCGCTTAAAACGCACTTCATGTGTTTACCTCAAAGAGCAAGAAGCTAAATAGTCTCTAGGACCTTTCGTTCTTTCACTCTTAGGGCTGCCTTACATGCAAACTTGCTTGCGATTTGGGTGAGTAACCAATTGAAACGCGTGATTTATTGTAAGGTGTGACACCTGTTTCAATTGGCTATTCACCCAAGTCTCACACAAAACAAGCAACGCAAACTTGTATGTTAAGGTGCAGTTTCGTTTGTGCGATTTTCGCATACGAAGATCGCAAGCAACTGCTGCACGCGCCACTGCATTGACACGTTGAATGGAAATCAGTGAAGCCGGTTTGGTTCGCGCGTCGGACGCATGGTGTCGCTAGCAACTGTTGCAACGACTCCTCGGAGAGCAGTCAAGCTGCAGCTATCGCATGCGTTGTAGAGTGTTGAGCAGTTTTTATTCTCGTTTTCTTTGAATTTGGAACTATTTTGTGCCAAATAAGAACTTCAGCAGAGATGAGAATGAAAAGCTATGTCAAGAATGCACGAAAATACTATAAAATTGTTGGTAAAATCCGAAATAAAGAGAATGCATTCATAGATGTAGTAAGTTTGGAGCTCAATAGATGGCAGCAGAGTGCTACAGCAGCTTGAAGTAACAGTATTGTTTGATATTGAACGAAAGTTGAGTTTAATTTAAAATGCTGTTTATATTATTATTATAGTTGTTTGTAATCATGTCTAAAATTCTGAAACTGTAAAAATGTTGTTTACAGAAAAATCTTAAAACTTGTAATGCACGAAAAGTAAATCATACGACTGTATAGATATACTATGGCGTCGCGCACGCGCTAAATGCACAAAGGAAACTACCCCACTACATGCTTCCGTTGCACGTATTCACTGAATGCGGTCATTGCATACGACCATCGCCTAAACGAAACTGCACCTTAAGGTAGATATTAGGCGTCTATTTAGTATGCATCGGGCGTTCCATTTGGAACCATAAATGGAGTAGTCATAGGTGATGTCTGTTAAAAGTGATGCGCATTGCGTATAACAAGACACATCTAACCTGCCTTTTGTAACCAGTCTCCGTTCACCATCGCTCACTCGAAATACTGTCCGTGATTTTGGTAGCAAAATATCAATGGCGATATGGAAATAAACATATCACTATGACGTAGCATTACCATGACTCCGATTTTAAATGAACCTGTGATTTATTTCGTTCAAAATTTTGTTCGCGCATATGTCTCAATGGTTATATGGAACATTACTATAATTCCGATTCATGAACTTGTGACTTACTTCGCTCGGAGAAATCACGCTCAACGTAAGCTAAAGTAATGCTATATTTTGCATTACAACACTTACAAACGTCCAAAATGTTAAATTTCTCCCGTTAATTTTACATTTCTTGCGGGCAATAAAGTAGATGTTAGCTAGAAGGTGTAAATTTGGAAATTTCACAGATGACGCTGACATTGATCAAATAGTATTAGGTGTTTAAAGCAAGTCTTTGAGGAAACGATAATTTAGTACTTACCTTACGATGATCTTACATTGGTGAAAATAATTAGTATATCTTTACAACAGGATTAAATTACAATCTGAAAATAACTACCTACTGGGCATTCAATTCTTAAATCAGAATTATATTCCGTGGTTATTTCTTCCCACACCCCTTTCCTTTTCTTAGCTGACATCGCATCGTTCTTACTAGATTCAATATATTTTGAATTTCTTTTAACGAAAGGAATTACCAACTGTTTCTCATATGTACTGTACGGTTTCCGCGATATAGCTGCCAGAAAATGATGTTTTGTGTGAATGTACATTGGCAAGAAAACGAGGTTTGCTAACACGCTCCTCAAACTTCGCTTGTTTTCATTGCCAACCTATTTCTTTATTTTAGTCCTTGATGACCGACTATTGTTTATAGTTTTTGAAGATTTTCCGACAAAATTATTTAAAATGCAATTATTCCTACAATTTATTTCAGATGAGAAACATTTTGGCTTAATTATATATAGTTCTGGTAAACAAATAAATTGATTTAATTTATAGTCGCGCGTGAATATGGTGCAGTTGGCAGCGCTGGTAAGAATCATTAACTTTCTGTGACTTCAAGCAATATCCTTCACCAAGAAGCACTGACGTTGCTTCGCGAAGATAATGCTTGGCAAAGTAAATTTGAAGTAACCACTATGAAACAGTGTCACACTTGAGACGATTACCACTGACTTGGCGAGGTAGTTCACAAGCTCCAGCTTGAGTACCTAACTATGAAAACGGGTTTAATTGGTACACCACGTGTTCCCATCAACTCTCCCAGATTTCGGAATTGTTATTTGGTATCCAATCATTTGTTAATATTTATGAAATATATTACCACAGCGAACTGTATCTGTGGTATCCCCAACATTGGCTAACATTTTTAAAAATAAAATATTAATTCACTTAAAAACGTACGTTAAACCTTTAAGCATTTAATATAAAGTAAGTTTTAAGCTTGCAACACAAGTTTAACTAATGCAAAGATTATTTAGAAAATAATAATATTGCTTTTGCTTTTGAATTTAAATACTACTTGTTGCTATGTTTCTATTTTTACTGATATTGTTATATGAAAATACAACATTGATATTCGGAAAGTAAACTTTAAATACTAAAAATTCATTTCAACGAAACCATTGTTTATTTACTACATCGATTCTTACCTGACTGAACGATTCTAAACAGACGGAATTGGAATAATGTGATTCACTCAACTGAACTTCAGTGATTATAATGGAAGTGTTCCAATATAAGAATACGGATGACCTCGTAGCAGTTCATAAAAATGCATGTGGGATCTCATTTGTTGGAGAAGTCTTTCTGAATAGAAAATGTACGGATGTAAATACACTAGTAGCAGTTCATTGAAGAGGATCGTGCGAAACCATTTAGGTTTCGAATAGCATGTGTCCTTTGAGATAAATATAATCCCAACAAAACTTGAACCTACACATGACGATTCATGCAAAGAGGAACGCTACAAATCTAAAATATTCAATCTAAATGTACTAGTAGATGTTGATGTTATTAAACCGTATGCATAAGACACAAGGTGAGGTTAATCTAAAGGATTCACATGTTTGGAATTGATCTTTCAAAGTTTTTTATTTCTATTTTCAAGATTAAACTGAATACTCGAGAGCTTTAATTTTAATTATTGGCAGGACGTCCGCACCAATTCCCTTTACTTCTAGTCATGAACAAATCAACATCAAGCTTCACGAATTATTACCATTACTGATGGTTTTGTGATTGGTGGAATTTGTATCATTGTCTCAAATAG
>JAGDQP010030224.1:6547-20340 GCA_022664845.1 Lepisma saccharinum | reverse complement strand
CATCGATGATCCAAGGGAAGGTAGCGTCCAGGCCTAAAATGAGATACCATTCTGGCTTTCACCTGGTGAAACTGAGAAAATTTCTGGCGTTCGGTCATGATGAGAGGCAGCAGAGATCGAATCGGCGTGGCTCCCCATTGCCGATCCGAGGTCTGCCACGTTCCTGACTGGATCACGGGGGATGGGTAATTCCGATCTATGCTAGTGTCTATCGACGAATTTGTTTTGATTGACGGATCCCCAGTTGACAAACACTGGCTTACATCATGTGTGTCCTACACGTAAGGTGGAAGTATGTTTTGATCAGAGATGGGGGCTGAAGACCAACGTTCTTTCAGTTTGTAGCGTTTCGTAATTTCACTTAAGGAACAGTGTGAAGACAAATACATGCATATGTACGCAGGGGAATACAAACCGCGAAGTCTAGTATACAAATACCTATAAGTATAATCTCCATTACACACTACTAACAGCAACTAACCTTAATATCCATACCCCATATAGGAGGAGCTGATTCAACAATATCCCCATTGGCAAGCTGCAACATTTCAGGTTCTTCCGGCACCAAACCTTAAAAAGAATAATAATGAAATAATTTAAAATAATGATAACTGACATTATAGTGTATCTGCTCTCGTACTAATCTTGTACATAAATCAATAAATTCTTAGGGTATAACTCTTCATCCTACTACATAATTATTAATTCACTGATCTATTGAATTGTTATTAACATCGCAAACGAGCTGGTGACCTAAGGACGTCACCTACATTTTTCTTTGTAAAGTTAGTTCCGAACCATTCCGTTCACTGAACACATAATTATTAATTTACCTGAGAAGAAGTTTTAAATTTCAATATCGTAAGGGTTTATTTTCAAACTATCGAATTTAAAAACTGCAAGCTAAATCAGCACACAGCGTACTTAGCAATTCTTGTACAATCGGCCCCGAAAGCTTTTTCTTTTGATAAAAATTTCTTCCATGAGTACCTTTGGAATGAATGGTTCTGTTTGAGAACAGTTTTCTGCTACTTGGTTTAGTCGGTAGCGAGCTCGACTTCAGTCCGAGCGGTCCCGGATTCGATTGCTGGTGGGGGTTCAAAATTCGGCTTTGACCCAGCATCGTAAACATAATATTGAAAAGCTACTTGAATAAAAGATGTAGCGGACTATGGTCATGAAAGTCAGACACACGGTTACGAAGAGGCTGATCCCGTAACCCTCTACCTGAACGTAATACAACCGTCTGAAAGGATACAACACTTAAGTACCTTACAATCAAAACACACCTAGTCCATCAAATCATATTTTTGAGAAAAGCAGAAAAACCTGTGGTTTTCTTATTTTACAACGAATGTTAAAAATGTTATGGTGATTATACATTTCAACTTACTTCTACAGATTACCATAAAATGGAAAATCTATCTTACACCATTTACAGAGATTTCAAGTAGGCTATTATGGGCTTGGTTGGCTTTTAATACTAACAAGGGAAGCACTTCGGTTCGAACAGGATTTTTTTGATAAGACTTCGTATATATATTTGTACCCCGATGCTGATAATGCCTGCAAAGTAGTTCGACCGTGTAAGGCTGCGTTTGTCCGCTAAAGGGCGTTAAAGTTTAGAGCAACGGAGAGACAGCCGCTGCAATAGCTCCCGCAGTTCCGGTTTGAACAGGCATTTATGACTCAAAATATCTACATGAACATACCTGACAGTGCTGACAAAGACTGCAAATCCATAATACCGTGTAACAAATAGTTTGGCAGATATAGGCCAGTATTTGGCTTCACAAATGTAATGCTGGTTTTCCACAAAGTGAGTAAAACAGAAGGGAGAATCACAATAGGTACAAGGACAAAAGACACATCAGGACAACCTTAAAAAATATACGCCAAAAATGATACTAATCTCACCAAAAAAATCTGAATTTCGAGAGTGGGGTCCGGAGCGCATTTCCCCAAGTGCTACTTTTGAGGCTTTTAAACATCGTTAAAACTATTAATATGTTTCTACCATTTGGATACATAGTATAGGGTCATTTAAATTACCAGAATCCACCCTTACGTCATTTCTAGACTTGGTGTGTTTTGATTCTAACGTACTCACTTAAAGCGGATGTAGCGGCACCCAGGTTGTTAGTTTAGTATGTGCGACTTACTGAAAACCACGTTCTCTTTAACAAACTGAAAACAGTACAACTATCGGTCCATTCCGGGATAACTGGCAAAAAATATTATATTAAAGGAAAAGAACTTTCGGTGCCGATTGCATAGTTTTTATACATATACATATATATATATATATATATATATATATATATATGAGCTCTTACCTAGCCTAGTCGGTAACGCGCTCGGTGTTGGCCCAGCATCGTGAGGACAATTGGAGAGCTGCTATGAATAAAAGACAGTGCCGATCACAGTGAGAGCTTCGGATCTCCTCTCCCAACCCGTCTGGTCAGCGTGGGAGCAGTAGACCAACTCCTCCCTTCGGGGAGAGACTCATCCACTAGTGAATTGAATATGGCTGTGATTTATTATATATATATATATATGTACACTCATAATAATGGCTGTTGGGGAAATTCTCTCACTTCGAAAAGTTGCACAATCTGGCAACACCAACATGAAATTCGATGTGGATTGAAAAGGAACATCTTTTCACGAATATTTTTGCAGCGTTGTAAACTTGTTGGAACTTGAACCATTGAGCGTACATCTCCTCATATAGGGGAGACGCCACTTTCACATCGCAGATTTTCACAAGTTTTTTTTTTCCTAGTGTAAAATACAGTCTGATCCAGAGAAAATGGTCGATGGGAATACTTTATAGATCAGCTATTTCTGTATATATTTTCAACTTTTTATGCTCCAAGTATTCGCATAAAGGACAATGACAGATTTATTTGTACAAAAGGAAACATCTGCACAAAGTAATCCCAAGTCCGAGACCGTGAGTTAACTATCTTCACCAACAGAGACCAGATTCAGCCGAATTCTGAGGGCACTAATACACAGAAATGGGTCTTGTCTCTTGACAGTTTAGTGGTTCAAAACCCGCTTTGGACGCGGAATGCCAGGGTCAGTTTTTTCTATACATTTCTTCTAAGTGTTTGGACTGAATATTAAATGCGCTACATACACAATATCCACAGTACACAGTCATCATAAAAATAGTTCGGTATTGATCAAATATTTGTAAGGTTGGAAATCGGATCTCAGTTCTACCCCAGTCGATTCTTTATTCTTTTTCTGTAAATCTTTCAATCTGGCTTTTACTTAAAAGAATATCAACTATCAAAATTAAATTTGTTAAACATAGGAATGAGATGCCAAAAGATCATTAGTCACACACTGCTGTTTTTATATTACAGTAACATTGGTAGAATATTACCTGGTTCATCCATGTAGTAGTACAGTTCGACATTATTCGAAGACAAAACAACAAATCCTTCTCCCATGTACCTAGGTGGATCATCGATCATTCCTGTGTATTTGGGACTCGGGGCTAGAATTACCTGCAAACAGATCATGAGACTGATATTTTTAAGATGAAGTTCACTTAAATTTCCAAGTAAATACGGAAGTCCTACTTCAACATCTGTATAACAACGGTACGCATGATCCGAGCAAGCTTCATCAGGTGTGTTTAACCGCAAAGGTAGAAAAAGAAGCATTAAAATTACGATAGGCAGGAGTCACAGCAAGGTGAGGGTCAAAGAAGATAAGAGTGCATGTGGACACCACAAAACTGTAAGAAAACAAACATGACGGCAGCTTCATATGATCAATTTGTGGCAGTCTCCTATATATACGAATTATTATTATTCAATTGTTTATATGTTAATTAACTAGTTCAAATGATGGAAATAATTTTAATATTTATTAATATATATGTATATAACATTCACCATATCTATATACATAGGAAGACTATTGCAGAAAAGTTTGAATTTGTGGTCAACAGATGGCAGCACCGAAATACGCCAATATGCGAAGTGAACAACTTTTTTATTTCTGAAGAAAATCATTTCGTTTCTTTTCGATAATAATTCTTATTTTATATTTCTTTTGTTCCTAATGTTCTTTATGATTATGTTTATTTGTTTCTTTCTTATTAACATTCTTTATTAGCCTGTCGTTATTAGTTATACTGCTAATGTACGTAAGGACTTATGCTTTGTTTTTGTCAAATTGGATCGAATTAAATCATAATGTTACACTGATTTAGTGGTTCTGCTGTGGGCAGTTCTGGAGTCCGATACTCCACGAACCTAAATAAAAACATAGATATTCTTTTCCTCCCAGTCTTTTATTTGATAAATCACTTAGTTTTGATAAGTTATCTTTTAAGAGTATGCTAGCACGCCCGACATCTTTGCTAGGTGGAACTTGGGGCACTACTCCCGGAATTGTGTGTTATGTATTGTAAATCACTTGTCATTACTCAAAAGGACCCAGAAGATACCCAAATCTCTGAGATGAGCAAAAGGATGCTCCAAACTTATCTGTTGTTACTGATAAGTAGTAGCACGGATAGTTATGCACTTAAAATACCTAAAAAGGAGCAAAATGCGCAAAGTAATATGCACTTTTCGAAAACACCCTAGCTTCTTGTAAATGTTTTATTCCAGTTATTGCAAAATCCTTCATGTTTACAGGTGTTCATTCTTCATTTAGCTCATATGATTTAACATGGTAAAAATTGAAGGTTTTAATACTTCCACTCTCAATACATTTACACAAATACTTAAATACACTTGCTTAGAACAACACATATTTCGAATAAAACTTTTTTCTTAATGAAAGGAAAACTATATTCATTACAGATCAAGATTGAATTTGATTACAACATGTGTCTTTACAAACTTGAAACTTCTGCTTTCGGTAAGAATATTTTTGTACTTCAAAAATAACTCGTTCTACTTCACTAGATACAAGACTCAAAAGTTACAAGATCTGACACATCAAGCTCAAGGTTATCTGCATACTGTCCATCGGTTTCTTTTGGGGATCCAGGATTAGTACTTATACGAAAGGCACAAAATTACGCCTAAATGTACATTAATTTTACATATAAATCGGAATTTCAAAGGAAATACGCCCCTGTCTCTAGGTATACAGAATCTTCAAGTATGTTCAGCGCATTTCTAACATCATCTCTTATTTTGATGTTGTTTGCACTGGCTTTGGATCTGAAATATGCAAGGTGTTTATATAAATGATTAATGCATGAATTTGCATATGCAAAAAACATAACTATAAGTGCCCTACTGATAAGTAAACGGCGGATTTCACGGTGAAGCACCTTAACAAATTAGCTGTTTTCACACCCATACTTCAAGATATGTATTTCGGAGCACCAAGCGGCCGTGGCTCAGTAGTAGAGCGTTGGCTTAGTACTCCGGAGGTTCTGAAATCGATCCCAGTGGCCGACCATCCTGACTGAGGTTTCTCCTCAGTCACACCAGGCAAATGCTGGGATATTACCCACAAAATATGCCCTGATTGTCTACCTTACAACATCTTCTCCCTTATCCTAACCCCGCCTGAGCCTAAGATACCTAAAGGCCGTAAAATAAAATAAAAATAAATAAAATGTATTTCGGGACATGAAATGAAGCGAAATGTATACATTTTGTTATACCATTTTCGTAAGATTAACCTTTCTCCCCTTTTTCACCTCTTTGATTCTTCAGCACCTTTATCATCCTTCATTCTCTCTCATATTTCTTTTAAAAATCGATAAAAATATAACTTATTTTCCCTTTATTTGAAGAGCAACATAAAATTCCATAGCCTCATTTTGTAATAAGACTATACAATGATAGTATTTAGTCACAACTTAGGCGACAGATTGCAAGATTTGAAATTACATCCATGAAAGGTGAAAATAAATTTCGTCGGCAAACTTCAGTATTTAAAAAAAAATGACTTTTCATCTGCGTGTACAACAAAAAGTGACAATTTTCTTTCATTCCGCAAACACCCTGCCAGAGAAAACACAAACTTCAACAAAACCCTAGCTCTCTTCGCCAGAACCATTCTCGTGTATACGGCTGGGGCGCAGAGTACAAGGAAGGCTCAGAAGAATAAAAAAGAGCATTTCATTCTTACTAAGGGTCAGTTCCACAATCGAACGCTAAGTTGAGGCCAAGTCTGATTTTGGCCAATGAGAGAACGCAAAATAAGAGTTGGCCTCAACTTAGCGCTGACTACAAGTTTAGCGGTAGATTGTAGAACTGACCCTTAGGAGTTCGGTCTCTCTGTTGTTCTGTCACTGTTGTAAGTTTGTTCAAACGCAGTAATATCTACCTTTGTTATCAAAGTAAAGTTAATTTGGTACTGTTGAATAAAGAATGTTCATGTAATTGTTTTACAGCTAAATAATGACATTCTGATAGCACCTTTTTGAATAATTTTTCAGCAGTCTTTTTTCTTCGACCATAAACATGCACCTTAAAATCCGTTCACTATTGATAAGACTGAAACTTTCTTTATTTGGGGGGTGGGACAGGAGGGTAATATATATATTTCTTCTATGAGAGACTATCAGACGAATCCATAGGGCACCAACTAACCAACTCTATGGCTATAGAATTTGCAAGTTCATCGCCGCAATAACAAACGTTTATCATTGGCTTCTATACTGGGCAACATCACGCCAGTTTTAAACATGAACACCTAACTCTCGAAGATCGCTTATTGTCATCCCGACGACGCCTCAGTCTCCCCAACGTCCTCTTTCCCTCCGGTTTACGATACAATATAATCTTCGTTTTCCTCCATCCGAGCTACATGGCCTGACCATGTTAGCCGTCGTGATTTCATTATTCTTATAATATCGGGTGAATCATTCAGTCTATGGATTTCTTCATTCTGCAGTCTCCTCCATTCTCCGATCATCTCTTCCCGTAGACCACTATCACAATCCAATTTTCAAATACACGCAATTTATGTTCATCTGCAAGGGTCATACTCCAACTTTCGAAACCATAAAGTATTACCGGCAGAATAACAGTTTTGTATATTTTCAATTTCAACTGTCTTGATATTAATCGCGAGGTTGGGAGTTCCTAAACTGAGTAAAAACATGAGTTACCCGATACTAAGCGACTTTTTATTTCTTCTGTAACCTCGTTCTTGCTTGTTACATATTCTCGCAAAGACACTACAGTAGTAAAAATTAGAGAATCATTTACTATATTAAAATCAGAAAATTCACTAAGCGATCACGCAGAATTCTTCCTGACAGTGTTTCATAGAAGAAACAAAAAAACCTGGCAAGATAAATTGAGGATTTGAAGCAGCCACCACAATGTATACGTGTGCAGGAAGTCTCCCTTGACCCTTAGTCATGTTTCAATCTTTATTTAATTTTTTACTTTTTTTAAGACACTTAATGAACTTCAACTGGATTAAATAAAATATTGTGGCTACGGTTTTAACGAATCCTGGACTTTTGTTTATTTGGATAATCTGGATAATGAAATCTGATGTTTATATAACGGATAAACAATTATCTTCTATAAACTAGACAGGCAGCTGTAGTTAAGGTCATCATATGCTAAAGGGATGACGTCTTTCAGAAAGTAGTCCTCTCGGGGGCAAAATTGGGAAGATAGCGTCCACGACCTTAGTTTAGGTATCCCCTTAGCATTCACTTCGGAAATCTTCGAAACCTCCCACCTGCCAAACCAAAATCTGAAGTCAGAATGGTTGGCAGGGGGATTCCAATCTACTTTCCTCAATAGAACCGTTTCGATCTGAGCCAAAGATGGCAAAAGACAATAAATAAATTCAAATTCAAATTCCCCAGAACCCTTCCCAAGTTTGGATTTAGCACTATAATCAGGAGCGTATCGTGTGGGCTATCTAGGCAACCACCACAGCCTAAGCTTGTGAACAAATATTTTAATCTGCACAAATAATATTAATTTATATGAAACGGAAGCCAGAACACCTATCATCATCATCAATACTGTGTGTGACCTCTGTGCCCTCTTTCTACATGTACTTATTACTTTGGCTAGAGGTAGTCCAGAATACGCCACCGACTATAACAACTTACACATTGAAAGTATAAAATATGACAAACACAGGAACCCTTACGAGGCGTAACACGTTACTTGTCAATTTCAGCAGAACACTAATGATTTTATTTTAATTTCCTTTTCAGACCTAAAACAGTTTGTCTGCGTGACGACGTCCCTCGGAGATCACTTTTCTGGTGGCGACCAGAGTCTTATTTGAGGCATTCATCTTACGAAACTGACGAAAACCTTAAAAAAACTTCAGTCAAGATGGTCGACAGTGGGACTTGAAACCCTGCCAATCTGAAATCCGCAGAACACAGGACGCACGCAAAAGTCACTGATGATGACGTTTATATTAACATTACATTAAAACTACCATAAGCAGAAGGTCAAGAATTACATATCAACTATTGCAAAATACAAGGTAACCAAGTTTTTTTTGCCGTTTTTGACGTCCCATTAATCATGCGCTTACAGAGAGGAAACGAAATGACGCACGTGTCTGTCAAGCGATCGGGAGTTCGTCTGACCATCGACTTTCAGTAATACAGGCACGGTGCTCACAAATCGCACTCATAGATCGTCCAGTGCAAAAGAAAAATGGAGGTATCAAAGCAGCTTGTTCTCGTGTGTTTGTTGTATGCCTTTAAAGTTGGCCTGTCAGCTGATGCATATGCCAGGCATTTGGTGAGAATGTCATGAACGTACGCACCGCCAGGCATTGGTTCCAGAAATCCCGTTCGGGAGATGTGAGCCTTGCTGATGAACCTCGCAGTGGACGACCACGTGTGTTGGATGAAGAGGCCTTGAAAGCAACCATTGAGGAGGACAGTGGTCTAACGTGTGATGAACTTGCAGAAAGGTTCCATGTTTCCGCTGAAACAGTCTGACTGCACCTGCATGGGATAGGGAAGTCATACAGGTTAAGCAAATGAGTACCCTACACATTGTCGGCAGCCAACAAGGAACAACGAGTGACAGTATGTTTGTCCTTGCTCACTCGGCACCTGAACACACCCAGATTGATCGCTTGCTCACTAGTGATGAAAAGTGGGTCCTCTATGGCACTCCCAAGCGTACCAGACATTGGTTGTCGCCACGTGACCCTGTTCTTTACACCTCAAGACCACCTGTGCACCCACGAAAGGTTATGTATGCTCTCTGTATGGTGGACTTGTCGCCAAGTGGTGCATTACGAGCTCCTTCCACCTGGTCAAACCATCACTGCTGACCTCTACTCACAGAAGTTGCAAAGGGTGCGTCGTGCACTGCGGGAGAAGAAGCTGGCATTGGTGAATCGCAAGGGTATGCTGTTCCTCCACGAAAATGCCAAGCCACGTGTGGCAAAGAGGACCCGAGACCCTTCAGCAACTTGGCTGGGAGACAATGTGCCATGCACCATATTCACCGGACCTTGCGCCAACAGGTTACCACCTGTTTCATTCCCTCGACAATCACCTTCGCCAATGAGGGAGACCTGCGGAATGCACTCACGGACTTCTTTGCCTCGAAGACCACTAATTTTTATCACCAGGGTATTGTGCAGCTGCAGGAACGTTGGCAAAAGGTGTTGGATGCTGATGAAGCTTATTTCGAAACCTAAAGGTACGTACCGTCTACTGTATTGCTCTTTGTTTATCACTGCTCTTCAACGGCAAAAACTTTTTTGGTTACCTTATAGATACATTCTTATAAAGATGTTTATCTCAATTTAAAAAAATCCTATTGTTCTCACACTAACAAATAAAAACCGTCAGGATCCGCGCCTTAATTGAATCTTCAGATTTTTCAATAAGAAAACACTGTTTCCAAAGGCGCCTCGACAACACTAATGATAATATATTGATAAAGAACCATTACCTTAAAATTATCAGATTTACATTTCACAAAATGCATAAAATGGTCCAATCTGGAGGCTGCAGGTTTAGTCGAATACACAAATCTTGCTTCTTCAACTGTGACAGACAACGTTGTAGGGACCAGACGATTTCCAAACACGAGTCGACCCTACAAAAAATAGATAGAAACGTAAGTAACATGAAACAAAACCTGTATTTTAGGTGGTTACACACAACAAAAACACCACCAATCGCTTTAGAGAAACAAGCACGTCAATATGCAAACAAATAGAGATTAGTACATATATTATGGGTGGGTCCATGCCAAGTGGTGTAGTCTCAAATCATCTGCACGCCGCTTACTCCAACTCTTTTTACAATCAAAAAATTAGCGTCACAATTTTTTTTAAAACTAAATTCATCAAAATTGGAAATAATGCTTTTAATATGTAAATTTCCGTATCAAGGACCAAATTGTAAACTTACCTTCAACTTGGCAAATTTCATTCTCACTGCTATTTAACTGTAAAATATGGAGATTCCATCACTCCAAGTTTCGCCAACTTATATTTTGGCTTTATCAGGTGAGAAGATAGGGTAAAAATCTGCTGGGATAAATGAAGGCGTCCGCAAAGTTGGCCCTTGTTCGTGCTTTATGCTGGTGAAATCAAAAATGGCGGTTCTGAGCGGAAAGAAGGTAGCTGCCATAGTGTATTGCGAAATGGAAAGTTATTACCACATACTAAATCAAACGGACTTGGTTGAATAACTGTATATTTGGTTATATTTAGTGACTTTGGAAATAAAGATGTTTATTAAAATGTGAAGTGAGGTAAAAAAGAAAAAAGAAAATTTGTTAAATAAATCGTGGTTTGACATAATAAATAAAACAACATAATATTTTTAATGATTTATTTATTTTATTTCAACTTTCTTTTACCAATTTCACATTTTCAAAAACATTTCAATGCAAAACTCCCTAAATATAACCAAACATACCAAGTCCATTTACTTTAGTATGAGGTAACAATTTCCATTTCGCAATACACTGTGGCAACTACCTAGTTTCCGCTCAGAGTACCATTTTTATTTCACCAGCAAAGAACACGGACAAAGGCCACTTTAGGGACGGCTTCATTTATCCCAGCAGATTATTTTTATCCTACCTTCTCACCTGATGAAGCCAATATAGGAGCTGGCGAAATTTGTAGAAGTAATTGAATTAGAATTTTTATGTATGGACTTTAGAAATCTAACGCTCAGACCGGGACAGGGGAAGGGAAGGTATCGCTCAGGGCCAATGTTGAAGGTGCCATCCCAGCATTTGCCTAGTGTGACAGAAAAAATACTCGAAACACCTCAGTCAGGATGGTGGGCCACTGGGATCGAACACAGGACCTCCCGAATGCTACGCCAGCGCTCTACCAGAGCTACGGTGCCTCGGTTTAGCGAAACTTGTAGCGATTGCAATCGCCATATTGTTGTGTGATTCGGTGGAAGCTGAAGGTAAGTTTAATACTTGCCATAGTTGAGTACCAGTGCCTTTGTCCAAAATGATCCGTGTTCGAGTCCCCGTCACATGAATGACCATTTTCTCGGTGTATTTTTTCAACAATTACCATACGCAAGAGCTCCTTGCGTGAAGGAAGGAACATGAAATGAATCCAAAATACTTTGCGTGCTGTACATAGTAAGAGTGAATGTCTAGCATGCTCTTATCGTGTGGTTGTGACAGACAAGATGATGAAATATAATTTAGATATTTACGTGTTAAACCTCAATTCTTCTGTAATGAAACAATCACATTAAGGTAAAGTTTCAAATTCTTCAGAACCACACGTGAGAGTTAATAAGAAATAAATAACAAAAATGTATAAAAGAAAAGAAGTGCCCCTGAAATAACGACGCACGCTTCAAGAGGTGATTTTTTACATCAAAACAAGAAAAAAAGTTCCTATGAAGATATTCAGAGCTCCATGCGTGTAAAGTTACAAATGAAACTTATAAAATCAACTCACAGATAGAATGTCGACTTTAATGACAGGTATCAAGTCCCTCCAGCTCTGGAAAACCGCAGGGGTTGACTGCGCAGACTGCTGCAGTTCCTCTTTCTCTCCGTCTCCTCCTCCACCTCCTCCTTCATCTGGAAAGATCTGATGCTCTAAACCGAAAAATTGCTCCAGATGACCGTAAACTGAACACCTGTTGTAGACATGGAGTTCGAATCCATTCAACATCACCGAAAGTCTTGTATCTGAATGAGATAAGTCTGGAATATAGAAAAAGATTATCAATCATTAAGAGTTACACCTCTTGCTGCAGTTACTCAATAACTTAGGTCAGCCATTGCCAACTGAATGCTGTGTTACGTCATACTTTGTTTCTCTCGTTTCCGGTAGTAAGGCAGGCAGACAATACGGAACACACCGAGCCATGACTCTGCACCTGCAAGCAGCCAAACTATCCTCCCTCCTTCCTTTGCTCCTAATGTTTCGCCGTGCCACTTTCCAAACGAAAAAACTTACTCCAAAGTTGGCAATGATTGATCTAGGCCACTCAATCTGACATATTATACAGGGTGCTTCAAAACAACATCGACAAAACTGCCTCACGAGTTTCTGACATGAAAATAAGAAACAAAAGTATAGATAATCGAGGGTGCACAAGTGCTTAGTTTCAGCACTATAGTCTGCCAAAAGTGTGGGAAAATAAACCCTAGAGTTCGATATTTCTAACGCCATTAACAGGAGAACTGAGGTGGCATGCTACCCTCAAAGACTTCAAAAACCTACTCTTTCCAAAAACGCATATTTTGTGCAATGAATGCGCAAGGGATTCCCCAAAAGAAGTAGGGTATTCCCAGACATTCTCTGGAGTAAATGTGGGTCGAAATAATCACGAATAGACGACTTTCCGTATGTGTATAGATGATAAACGCATCACTGACATTTCACAGGGCAATGAAGTCTCATTTACTGATAAAAAGCTCCGCAAACGTTCGTTGAATTGTAATTTACTCCTGTCTGTTATGTAACCAGGCATATTTTTTTAAACAAAAGTTCGTCAAATGATATCTGTTTGAGACACCGACTTGCCGAAAATGAATCATTGCTACTTGCTGAAATATATATATAGTCCCATTCATGCAAATTTTGATCCACTTTCATTTCAGAGAATTTCTGGGAATCGATTGCTCACACATTGCTGTTTTGAAATATGCATTTTTGCATAAAGGAAATATCACGCTCCAAAGTTTATTTTCTCACGCCTTCGGTAGCTTATAGCGTCAAAACGAAACAATTGTGCACACTCGATGGTCTATACTTTTTTATCTTCTTACTTTCATGTCACGAATCTCGTGAGGATATTTTGTCGGTGTTGTTTTGCAAAACCCTGTATACACAATGAGCATTTTGACCATCTTATTCTATGTAAAGTCGCGACAATCTGACAGATTTAAGCAAGTCACGTGACATGTTGATTTACGTAGATTCATTTCAATCCAAAATCGAATTTATTACGAATTAAGAACTTGATTTACTAAACGAGATCACATTAAGATCCTTGCGAACGTAATATATAAGTTATGGTGTTGTAAGTATATCAGCCCCGAATGTTCTTTACCTCTGGTCCTGAGATCGCAACACTAACCATACAAATGCAAAAATGTTACTTAAGTGGGAACCCTCCAGGTCTTCAATTTTATAGAAAATATATTCAGCTTTTTCAACGATTGACGTTTCAAACTTTGTTAAGTTCTTAGTTTAAATACACGACGTAAAATGAAAATAGTAAAGACAGAAAAAGAAAGATAGAAACTTAATTTTATAGAAATAGAAAAAAAAACTGAATATATAGCAATATGGCGTTTCCTTAACACCCCTCCTGCACCTGTCCATTTTCCTTCCTACCAGTT
>JAGDQP010030223.1:0-22769 GCA_022664845.1 Lepisma saccharinum | reverse complement strand
GAATAATACGTATGCTCGGGTCGCGGTGGCTAAATGGTATAGCGCTGACCTCTGGTGCTACACAGTAAAAAATTATTGGTGTTTATTACCACCCCAAAAGGAGTAGTAGAACACCTCTATCTCTACACCAATTCCAGTGTTAAGTAACATCATCCGGGGTGTCCGAAACACCGTTTCTTGTGTTGACAAACACCTCTACCGGTTCAGAAACACCGTTACCGTTGTTAAATTTCACTGTTAGGAGTGTTAATCAACACCATTAAAGCTGTTCCCTAGCACTTCTAACCGTGCACTTTAACACGGGTACAGGTGTTGCTGAACACTGGCAACGTTGTTTCTATGCACCGGTAGAAGTGTTTGTCAACACCAGACGGTGTTCTGGATACCCCGGATGGTGTTACCCAACACTGGAATTGGTGTAGAGGTAGAGAGGTGTTCTATTACTCCTTTTGGGGTGGCAATAAACACCAATAATTTGTTACAGTGTAGGGGTCGTCGGTTCGATCCCTGCTCATGCCGTGTGGGCTTTGTGGTGAACACCCTGTGCGTGGGTTTTCTCGGGTACTCCGTTTCTTCACACTATCTTCATTCTAGCAATCCATCCCATGATCCATCCGGCCTGAGTCAAAGTTTCCTAAAGGCCTTAAAAATTAAACTAAATTAAATTAAATACATGTGCTCATTGTTCCTTTCTTAACATTTTACAACAAAATCATGTATCTTAAGTAATTAGCTGAGGAGATATGGTGTCTTCTATCGACCCATCCCGAGAAAAAAATCGCAATTTGCATGTAAAAAAATGACGCACCAAAAATACACCAACCTCAGCCTCCCTCCTTCTTCTATAACAATAGAAACGCATACAACAATGATTTGAACTGATAGTTTACTTTTTCCTTACCATTTGAGACCAAAATTTACACTTGTAGATCACTGATGATAACATGCCTCCGAAATTGGAGGGAAGGGAGAGGAAAATGCAAATTTCTTCATCTTCCGTAGAACATCAGACCCGCATATAATATGTAAATCATTGGTTTTAAACCGCCGGTCCACAGACCGATACCGGTCATTCGTAAAATAATACATTTAATTATTTTATTTAACAATTATTTTGTTGATTTCGACAGTTCAAAATTGAGATAAAAGTTTGCATTTCCTTCCCAAGACAACTAGAAGAATCTCAAGATGAAGTGGCATCTTTTGAACGTCAAATGATGCCTTACTAGCATTTCTCGGTTCTTGAAAGTTTTCCCCTATAGTTTGCCTGCCCGTTAGTATTAAAAGATTGGAAAACACTTATGTAGATTATTCCATCCCAACCGTTGTGAGACTTAAAATTCTTCTATCTTGATTAGGAGCTGAGAAATAAGGTCCGAAAGCCACGACTTCGTTTGGTATCAATTGGAATATAATCTATACACGAACAGATCTAACTGAATTTACAAGGAAACTCGGGCGACCCCTTTAAGGTTAGTGTAAAAAAATTCTAACACTAGATAGCAGTACTATCCTCCGTACATTTTTAATATACTATTTTCTAACACGAAATTGCAATTTTGCCCACTGATAAAAATTATTGGTGCTTATTGCCACCACAAAAGGAGAAATAGAACACCTTTACCTCTACACCAATTCCAGTGTTGGGTAACACCATTCGGAGTTAACACCGTCCGGAACAACGTTTCTGGTGTTGAGAAACACCGTTACCAGTGCTGAGCAACACCTTTACCCGTATTAAAGAGTTCCGGACACCCCGGATGGTGTTACCCAACACTGAAGTTGGTGTAGTGTTCTATTACTCCTTTTCGGTTGGCAATAAACACCAATAATTTTTATCAGTGTACAAATTCAAGCCTAGGGAGTTCAAACTTTCAAAGAACAAAATTCATAACCATTCCATACCGATTTTATATTTTCGTTTTTGTTCATTGTTGAAATCGCTTGATTGTCGTAGTTAATAAGATCTTTCAGCAATAAACAAAAGACAAAAGAAAAAATTGACAGAACAGATTTCTTGAAGTAGTTCTGAACTTTCTTCTCTGTAAGTTTGAACTCTTTTAGGGTTCAATTTGTAGGAGCAGTATTTGCAATTTAGTGCAACGAAATAAATACATTAGAGACACACGAAGGTAGTGCTGCCTCTAGCTTTATAGATCGTTACTTTAGACTAACCTTAAGGTTTGAAGAGTGACACTTTCGCAGTTTCCGTTGACTTACGGAATTTTGAATTGTAATATTCAATATCTTTCCTTTAGTAGATCCTAGAACATTTATATATTACTGGTCTACCTATTGTTGCATACCAACATAAATTGTGTAGAGTAAAGCCGGGAAAAGTGGTACACTATTTATTTAGCGCTTCATAACTTTCGAACAAAAAGCGAAAGTTATGAAAGGAAGTTATTAACTAAATGATTAATACAGCGATGGAACTTTGGAATCTCTCCTATATTCCACCGTAAAATGAAAAAAAAAATATTGAAATTTGTGGACCACAGGCAATCATACACTTTGCCCGACACTATGCTGGCAAAATGAAACCAATTTAATATTTTTTATGTAATAATCTACAGTGTATCTACAGCCTAGTGATATGTAAACAGTAAGACATGATTTTAAAATTGTTTTAAATATAGTATTAAAAAAATTATAATATTGTTTAATAAAATATAAGTATTTAATAAAAATTAATATTTTACATAATAATCTAGAGTGTATAATAGTCTAGTGTAGGGTTTCTCAACGTGGGGGGTCGCGACTCCCTCTTGGGGTCGTGTGTTGTGTGCAGGGGAGTTGCGAAAGGAAGGGAAATAATAAATTTAACTAGGTTTTGTAGGTTAAAACTAATAAATGTCAAATAAAGTATTTTATTTTGATAACTGTTTTTATAACCACTAAAGACAATGTAATTTGTTTAATAGTTTTTGAATAATATAATTGGATATTTGTTATGAAATACAGCAAATCAACTGTCTTATTTTGAAACGTCATGTTTTTGTGGGTCGTCCGCTAGAAGTGATGGTAAAAATGGGTTCGCAGGAGGAAAATGGTTGATGAACACTGGTTTAGTGATATGTAAACAATAAAACATTATTTTAAAGTTTTACCATTGGAATAAAAGGTAGAATGTGAACAATTTTCTGGCTTGTTTAATGTTCTGCCATTTCCAGAAATGTTTCATTTTGCCAGCTTTAATACTTTTCTCATTTTTAGGCAACATATTAGTGAATTTTTTGCATTATCATTTCGTGGTATTATGACAAACATAACAGGGCATTCACCTGATATAACAGAAGATATATACTGGATATTTTACAAGACTTGTCAGCCCTTTCTTCACCACCTTCTAAAAATACGTTCTCTCAATTACAGGGGTTTCTCCACTCTATTTCCGCGGCAAGCAGCAAGCATACTTTTCCATTACGTCATACAGTTGCCATTACTAACCTCTCTACAGTGGTACCAACTGTAATTTTTTTTGTTGCGTGTGTGCTCGGAAATAACATAATTTCACTTTGCCCGTTCTATCCTTACGTACAGAAAAACAGGTGATAAAATCTTTCTAAGACGAAAACTTGCTGAAGATCTGTTTTTGAGGATTATAAAAATAATACTTTCGGTTGAAGAACAGAATTTTGATTCCACCATTTGACACCTCTCCTAGAATTGTTTACAGCTGGCGGTAAGGCTTTAGAGCCTATTGTTACAGACAGACGGAGGAAACAAGAATAAACACAGATCCCATGATCCTGCGATTAGCGTCGGGGACTCCGGTTTGCCGCGGGGAGGCATATAGATTCGAGTCCTACTACCGCCACCTGGCTAAGGGTTTCCAGTACTTAGCTCAGTTTCATCAAGTGAATGCCGGATGGTACCTAGAAACCCTGCGCCCCACGTTTCTCATCGTTGTTCCCAAAAGACTACTCAGCAAAGGAAGTCATCGCTCAGTCGTCCCTACCTCCGAAAAAATAGTATTAAAAACGAGAACGGAAAGCTATTCCTTAATGATCCCGATAATAAATAAATAAATAAATGTTCACTTCCTTTAATTTATAGCGCATCTTTAAGGTTAGCCACACACCAGAATGGAAATTGGGGCGGAGAAAAGCGGAGTGACTCGGTATACATTCATGTGCTCTTCTGTTTTCCTTCACTCTGTTTATTTAGTATACGAGCCACCATTTAAATAATATGAATTTAGCATGCTATTAAAGAAAAAAATCTCTTCCGCTCCAACTTGCCTTGTTGGTGTGGGGTTAGCCTAAGGGGAAATTTTTTACGATATTTTAATTATAAGAAATTTTGTCATAATTAAATTTATTTCTCACTCTTTTGCACATAGGTCATATGAAAGCGATTATTTCACATTTAAATGTGTTATTATATAGTTTCAATCTATAAATTGTGAGTGTGTTTTGTAGTGAGCTTTAAACGACTTACGTTAGTGTGAACCACTCTATCTGTAATGTTTCCACTATCTCATTTCTTTCACGGGAAGAGCAGACAATTTTGCCCGAAGTGGATGCATGCATTTGAGTAGGTGGAATAAATGCGTTGCTGAAGGACAAGCGTACTTTTGTGACGAGACTAGTCGACTCCGTTCGCTACATTTTCTTTCCAACTAAACCGAGAGATTTTGCATGTAGAACACTTCTCTATCAGTTTCCCGATAAGGCGCTTTGACTGCACACGATTTCATTGATTAGAAGAACCACATGAACTATACAATGATTTCAGTCTCTTCAATATAACACGTAAAATATTTGTTGCCTTTATGAGACTACTCTACGTGCATTTACTGAATGGTCACATAGAAACAGATATCATGTGAAACCAACATTGCATTAGCGAATTAGAATTACTGGTTATTATCAAAAGCTTCGAAAAACTTTTCTATGCAAAATTGACTTTTTTTAAAATTAAACATGATGCGTACGAGATAGAAAGGTGTATTAGTAAGATTCCTATCCAGAAACAGCACTATGCAGATCGTGTTGGTATGATCTATTCAAACTGGTCGTTTGCACAGAAATTACCAGTAATTTATCTATGCCACACCATTTGATTGTTGGTCGTTCAAGTATTAAGTAAGCACTCAGGGAGAGGGGGTTCTAGTTTTGCTTATTTTTTGTGACAATGGGGGAGGAGGGATCAAAGCAATGCTTAAGTAAGATTCGCTAGAGAACATATTTTTAAAGGTTTGAGTACTTTGTTGGACTACGACAATGATAAGATATTTCAGAAGTATTACGCAAGGACAAGGGAAGGGGGTGGAGTATCTGCTTATTTTTGCTTACAAAGAAGAGGGGATCTAAAATGACTAAAAATGGCCTTACGTAATACTTGAGCGGCCTCTTGCTGGCACGTTACTTACCATAAAGGGATTGCGCGCTTCCTCACCAAGGAAGTGTACATTGCAGGCTCTTAAAAAACTAAAACCCTTTTTACTTCAACGAACCGAAAGAGTAACTAAGTGTACGTATAATATTTTATGATTGTGATGTAGTATACCATGATCTGGCTGATCTTTCCACTAAACTACAAAGAATGTACTGAACTGCGGTTACTATTAACCTAAGATTAATGATCATAACTTATCTCGTTATGCTACTCACACGACTGTGGAGTTTTGAGTTACATACCAGGAAAACATCGTTGTTTTACAGTACTGGTCTGTGTATTAAAATTGCCTGACAGAATTTATTCATTTCTGATCTTACAGACAAAGGAGTTTGCTTAGAAAGACTTTGTGCCACCCAATGGTGGAATTTTCAGTTCGTAAATATTAAACAAGAAAATTATTCTTCACACACATTTAGTTTAAAATTTGAATTTAATTTATTTATGGCTTTAAGGAAATTTGGCTCACGCTGCACTGTAAAAACCGTACCTTTGACTTGTGGGTATAACATTACAATTTGGTACCCACAATTTTTGAGAGACAGTGGCGAACCCAGGGTTGGGTTTAGAGGGGCGTTTCTTTGCCTCAGAGTTGATGGGAGGGAATATATTAATAGAAAAAACGATGGTAAAATATGAATTCCTGTGCCCGTCACTGACTCTCAAAAACTGTGGGTACATTATGCCGCCTATTTTACAGAGGCAGTGACGGGCACAGGGATTCATATTTTACCATCGTTTTTTTTCTATTAATCTGTTCCCTCTCAAGGACTGGGAGGCAAAGAACCGCCCCTCTAACCCAACCCTGAGTTCGCCACTGGCTCTGAAAAATTGTGGGTACCAAATTGTAATGTTGTACCCACAAGTCAAAGGTACGGTTTTTGCAGTGTGGATTAGGAGAGAGTATGTTGAAAGTAAATCGACCAGGATCTAGTTTGAAGGTACATTTGCCTGATGTGACAGGAAAAATCTGCAAAAACCTCATTCGGGACGACTGGCCTCTGTGATCGTTCCCAGCACCTTCCGAGTGCTAAGCCAATGTTCACACACTTAGGAATATCAAGCACACTCATAAATAGACAAATGAAAAGAGACAGCACCACTCTCACTATTACTATGTACTATGAGAATATAACTATAAAATAATTACACTACAAGTAATGTTCAATAAATAACACAATATTATAAATAAAATAATAAATTGAAAGAACAAATCTTTAACTCTTACTGAACTTTTGAATCAATTTAACATCTTTCCTTTGACGTAAGAATATTGCAATATCACAAAAATTTATATTCATTTTCTTGCTAACTAGGTGTTTCTACGATGCTCACTGACGGTGAATATGATAAAAGTTATTTTAGATTTTCCTGCTTGTCTTATTCTTATAAGAACCCCCAAAGGTAGCAGTTCCAAAATGAAGATTCCGACGAGATGTAACACTGCCTGTGGCACTCATGAATAATTCAAAGATCGAGACAGAATGACAGAGATGCATCCAATTCGCTCCTTTTTACCATAAACTTCAATACATATTTGATATATCAATATACTGTTTTCCTGTTAAATTTTATTTGAGAATGGATACATATAAAAATGATCTCATTCTTTTGTCGACGTTTGTATTTTGAGGAGCAAAATAAATTTGTTTCTTAACATTTCAGAAGGAAATAAAAACATGCTGAAATGAAGTACTAACTTCCTAAATGTCTTAACATTAAAAAGAATGTGAAAAAAGAGATAGACGTGAGAATAGCAACGACGAGAAAGACCCTCTCTAAGAAGAAGATTTGAATGCGGGTCGATGAATAAAGAGTTGAATAAAAGAGATCGATTAAATGTTATGTACGGAGTATTGTGTTGTAAGCAGCAGTAATGTGGACTCCATGACAGAGTGAAGGAAGAAACTAGGAAGCGTTTGAAATGTGAACATGAAGAAGCAGGGAAGAAATTTTCCTGACACAAAGGATGCGTATGAGGAAACGTTGAAGAAAGTAGTTGCGAGATAAAATCTGCCGGACACAAAGGATGCGTATGAGGAAACGTTGAAGAGAGTAGGTGCGGGAAAAAATCAGCCGGACACAAAGGATGCGTATGAGGAAACATTGAAGAAAGTAGGTGTGGAAAAAAAAAACAAGCGGACACAAAGGATGCTTATGATGAAACGTTGAAGAAAGTAGTTGCGAGAAAATATCAGCCGGACACAAAGGATGCGTATGAGGAAACGTTGAAGAGTGTAGGTGCGGGAAAAGATCAGCCGGACACAAAGGATGCGTATGAGGAAACGTTGAACAGAGTAGTTACGAGAAAATATCAGCCGGACACAAAGGATGCGTATGAGGAATCGTTGAAGAGAGCAGATGCGAGGTAAACAAAACTAGAGACAATAAAGAAGAAAAACTGGTTGGGACATCAACTGAGCAGGGATTTTACACTAAGAGACAATTGAAGGTATGCTTGAGAGATAACAGGAAGAGAAAGAAGACGAATCCAACTCCTAGATAGCATTAAAGCAGATAAGTTATGTACTGAGACTAAACGAAAGGAGCAACTTCGGCATAAACGAGATGAATTAGCTTGCCTTGAAGAACCTGTCACCTTCGCAGAACACTAGTGATGATTAATTTATTTATTGAATCTTTAAAGGGGTAATAGCATGTTATGGCAATCAAATTTAGACAAATCACAAAAAAACTCTGTATGTTAAGTATATTAAGCTTTTATAAAGTTGACTGAAGGCCTTCAATTCAATTAATCTCTTGTTTATGAAGGTGGAAGAAGACTGCTTTAACAAACTAACTAACTTTTCGGCTTATGGAACTCGCAAGTTCATCGGCGCAGTAACGTTCGCCATTGGATTCAAGGTATAAGGGCGTATGTGTATTCTTTAAAAGTTTCCACCAGTGTAAAAATGGCAACTGATTAAAGATATATGGAAAGTAACATCTGTCTTTTATGAACAACTATGAAAAAATATATTCTTAAAACTCAAATAACAACAAAGGTATAAAGAACTGAAAATTTTCAAGGACTTATTTTGTTTCGAAAACTTCTCATGTAAAATTTAGTAAATGTAACTTACGCCCTTCTGCCTTGAACGTGACGAATTGTCGTATCTCCTATTAAATTCCTATGGAGATATAACAATATAATCCGCAGGCGTCGGTATAGCCTACAGCTTTCATTTGATCGCAAATCTGCAAGGCAGTTTCACCTTGTAGATGTAAGAACTTAATCACACTTCGAGGTTTAGTGGATCACCTTCCATCTTTTTGGATATCTACTTTCAGCATCAAACAGGTCTTTAAGACAAATCCATGAATGATTCAGTTTTATAGATCGTACACTCTGATTAACAGAAAGTGGTCGGTAAGGAATTTTTAACGTTCGAGAAGTTGCACACTATGGCAATACTCATCCAATATTTTATGCCGATTCAAAATGATCATTGACTAATTCAGATTCTTACGTAACTTGTTTAACTGCTGCCAAGATATTCACGTTCTTCGGTTTGAAAAAAAAATCATCGACTATCTGCCAAATTCTCCATATATACATCCTTCACAATCAGAGCAAAAACTTATTGATACTTCCTCATATAAAATTTATACTAATGTAACTTTCCATGTTATCGCTTTCCCCCATCCCGTTGCTATTCTTATATACTTTCAGAGCCTGATTCTCGAATTACTTTTTATTGGACTTTGTCTTCAAGATAACTTCCACATCGTGTTATCAGGATTATACATCAATGTAATTTTAAACTAATTAAAATCAGACACTTATTAAATACTTTGTAAACTCAAACTTGTGGGATACTTAATTTCATAGGTAATTCTGTCGAGTGGTTATCAAGAATAAATTGTTTGACTAAGAAATATTTAATTAATTTTCTTAATGAGTAATGTACTTATTTGCATTAACCAGTATACATATCGGGAGTTATGAAAAAACTAACCGCTGAAGCTTTTCTCTAACTAAAATATTATCTTGTATTTTTCAAGGATTTTTATTAATATCTCAAAAGAATTGGTAATTATAAGGAGAAACAATATAGAACTCTTATCATGTCAGTTCTAATTAACTTATAAGTAGATGTTTAAAGGATATTAAACTACAAATGAAAGCCTGTGTACGTCGTAAGAAGATTAATTACTAATGAGGAAAGCTGTAAAGTTATTGAGTTAGTTAGGCAGACAAAAAGTATTAATAGACAGTTTCATATATAGTTTAGAACTTCAACACTTTAAAGATTTTCCCAATCATCTACAGATTTTTTTCAATCCCTCAAATGACTCTTTGTACAGAGTGAGTCAAAAGTCCCTGGACACCCTTTTATTTCAGAAACAGAAAGGAAAATAAAATATCTGAGTACTCCCGTCAAAGACTGAGTAAGAGGGCACTTCCGAAATGTGATCACCATCTCGAAATCCGCCATGAGCAAATTTAGTAAATTTGGATTTTGAATTTTGGGGCCATTTTTTGTCACTAAAGTCTTCGTCCCACTTCGATCCGTAAACCGTTTCATTTCTGAAATCCATAAACACTTATGCTCAATTAGGAACTGACACCCATACCTTGAAGAAGCTGTCCTAACATCTTAGGCTATACAACCATCACAGTAGGCTCAAAATCCGCCATTCTCAAGTGGAAAAAGGGTCAAATTGCATGTGGAATAAGGCCAGATTTATATCAGAAATGCATTGCAGACTCAAATTGGACACGTGTTATGTGGTTTAAAAATTACTATCACGAGGAGCTAACATAATTACCTGCAAAGGACCCTGTGCTATACAACTATTTGATGTGTTCATTGTATGTTGTCCCTGTTGCTGGATAAAGAACAGAAGATGTTTTCTTCAGTTGTTATCCACCTGTACGATAATTTCCGCGGAAATACTAACAGATGCCTCCAGCATGCGTTGCTGAAGGCAGTGTTTGTTATGGATGTTCGACACATAGACCAGCTATCTAAAATGACCCCCACAGATAGGATGAGATCCAGTGATCTGGGTGTCCATTCTATAGGGCACACCGGTCAACTGAATAACCCTGGCTTTCTGAATACTGTACAAAACTGCGATAATCTTGTTTAGGTCAAAAGTGGACTTACGCGGTTCTGGCCCTCAGATACAGATACAAGGCACGATTTGTGGTGATTCTTCTCTGTTGATTCAAATTTAAGCAAATAAAATAAAAAGATGAAAGCGAGAAAACTTACACCTATTGTGGAGTATTACATCTCATTTTGTTTTAAGCTTATTCATCTCTTCCATTTTTTGTCTTTGTCTCCCTCTGTAATCGTGTGTGTGTGTGTGTTTGTGCAAAAAAATTGGACATTTCCAAATGTAATGTGTTATGTTCTCTCCTGTTGAGCTTTTCCCCCCCGAACAGCATTTCATGTTTCTTTGATAACTGTGCTCAACTTTTTCCTTTGCCCATTTGTAACCATTTTCTTCTTTGGTCTTTTGATTGTCACAATTTCCTGATTCAGTCTTTTCTCCAGTTATTTCTTTTCTGACATCTTTATTTCTTCCTATGTTCTTGCAGGAATACAATCCTAGCTTGTAAAAAAAATCGTAGTACCGCGCGATTCAGCGTACAATTCATAAAAGTACAAAAATCAATGTAATTCTTTTCTTGACAATTTGATTCCTGAATATGGTATTTAACATAACCAGTAGTTAAATGCATAATTTAAGATCCTTTCCATATTAGTTATAACTAATATTAGAGTGGCGTATGTTAAAATTCGTATCTTGTATCGGCATTTGGGTATTCTGGGTCCAAATCTTGTGTCCAACAACCTAATATGTCTCCCCCTATTTCCCTTCGAATGTTACGATATTAGGTATTTTATTAAAATGATCAAGATCCATTTTTTTATTCTAGCCAGGTTAACTTACGATTGCGTAGAAGAACAAAAAACATTCACAATTGAAGAGTATTGGGAAAGATGGGGGGGCGGGAATGATTTCTCGTAAAACGTGATTTAAAGGCTAACTCTTCCATCTACTCCTATATACTTAATACCATAAAAGTCGATATAACTTGTGGATTATTTGACTTTTTGGTTTCATACTTTCCTAGTAGTTAGCGCTAATTATACAGTACTTGTTACGACTACAAACTCATTTTTTTAAATGGACAAACCCTCTTTTTTCCTACACTCTTCAATTATTATCTCGTGATTTGATTGAATTACAGGATAATCCCATAATCTTCCATTTAAGTTTGTAAGAGTTCCTTATATTTGTTGATAGTGGAAAAATAGTTAGTTGAGAACTGTAAAAAGGTGCACTTCTGCACACTTTAAAGAACTTTCTTAACATGCCTTTAGACTACGTCTTATAAAGCGTACCTAAAAGTCCGTAGTTTTCAAAGTAACTTGTTTGGTCTCATTTCATATATTTTCAAAATAACAAAATCCTGACAAATGTTTTTAGAAGTTTGTGCGATTTGTTTTCATTAAAAGTTATACACTTTCTTATTTTGTGCACGAATTTTACATAGATTATTTTAAGCAACAATTTTATCTTCAGATATATTATAGGCGATCCCACAATGTATAGAATATTGAAGGAAGAAGGTGTCACAAAGATGTCCTTGGTATAAATTTTGTATGCAAAGTACAACAATTATGTCGATCTTTGCAGCAGTAAAGCACATAAAAGTTCAGATTTTCGTCGCAGAGCAACGTTTCAACACTTTCATCTTCAAATACAATGTGCAACGTGGTGAGAATGCGGTAACAGTATTATGGCTTACGCCCATCCTAATACGAATAAGTTCTTTACCGTCATCACGTCTAAACAAAGCTGTTACGAGCACATGTTCTTATGTTGTAAAGTGTGTTATTACTAGTTTAAATATGTGGAAGTTAAGAGATGATACAAGGACAATGAAATGGACAGATAAACAATAGACAAGCCAGCATACTTCTTACGAATAGGAGGAAACAGTCAATTAAAAATCGGTAGACGACACTTTACTCGTTTCCTATGCCTATGTATATTCAATTCCAAGTTCCTATAAGTGTTTTCGCGCTCGTTCCCTCCCAGTCAAAGGGTTGCGGGTTCGATTTCCGGTAGGAACATATTGAACGTAATAGCTTGGAAATTGTTCCCTCGGGTGTTACACCTGCCTCAGAGCCGAGCATCAATCGCCGGCCGCGATGGCTCAATTGTAGAGCGCTCACCTCTAGTGCTTGAGGCTATCAGTTTGATGCCAGCTCTTACCTTGTGAGTTTTGTGGTGAACAAACACCGTGTGCGTGAGTTTTCTCGAGGCTCTTCCGTTTCCTCCCACTTTTCATTCCACCAATCATATCATCATCAATCCGGCCTGAGCCAAAGTTGCCTACAAAAATTACATTCATATTCAATTTCCAAGCATCAAAGAACGTAAAATACAGCCTACATTGCAGACAACCCAACCAACTTTGCAGTTGAGCTGGTTATCTAACATTTTAGGGTGGTTACTTTCAATGATTCTTTTAGAGAGAGTTACTTTCAGAGAGAGTTGTAACATTGTTAAATGTAGTAGGTATTGAATTAGATACTTACCATGTAGTTTTAAGTAGTCAAAACCTCTTAATTTTCATTGCATATAATTATGTGATATTTTAAAATCATCAGTGCTAGCTTAAAAATTATTTCATTTTTCAATTTTGTACTAGGGTGAGAAGACGAACTAACGAACCGAAAATTCAAACTTCAAGCATTATTATAAAGTAACTTTTAGTAAATTGAAAACAACATGGCTGAAGCTTCGGAACTAGTTTTGGTTGATAACTAATGAACTTCTTAAACATTATAGGTAATGAAAATTTAATAAAATAAATGTATAGTACTTATTCAGTTTATCATATTTATGTAATAAAATTATATTATTTAATAAAAGTACCGTATAATATTTACTTAATAACTAAATGTAATAAATTATTCACCTTGGACAACAGAACTGACGTTTTTTTCTGTATTATATCTTTTCTACACACCCTTAATGTATATGAGACGAATATTATATTGTAGTCTACGCAGTTTACAGTAAAAAGTGTTTATAAGGTATTATGTTCACATGATCTTATTTATACGTTGTTAAATCTGACACCGTTATTTTACTACTTTGGTTTCTTCTAAAAAAAAACACTTTCTGTAAATACCACACCCATAAGTGCTGTTACCGCCCATTAAATTCATTTTATCTTATCTTAATTAGTTCTTATCTTATCCACCCATAATTCCTGGTTTAGTTCTTCTCTTTCTAATCTAATAGTTGTTTTCAAACTAAAAAATAACAATAGCGATACAATAATGTTTAAGTAGTTGATTGCTCGAGAAAGACGTTTGTAGTATTTTTCTTCTCAAATCCATGTTTCAAATCATATGCAGCGGTGTCCATGTGCAAGGAGCAGCTGCTTAAAACAACACACATTTTGAACAACATACATCTCGAGTATTCATTGAAGCTATTGTTCTACATTATATGTAATTTTGTGCTATTTTTGTATTATCAGGTTTTTTCCTACAGTACCAAAAAGTTCACGTTAAAGTTGTATCATGGAAACTATTATTGTCATGTAAGGAGCGTAGCCATCATTTAATAGCGTTACTGATTTATGCGTACTATCCTTGTAGCTCCAAAAATTGCTTTTTATTATTTGTTTATATCAGTGTCTGAGAATTTTATTATACAAGGATTCACGTTTCATTTCATTAATAATTCACGTATTGCTGTTCTGGCTATTTTGTGTTTCCCCTCCTACAGAACAATGAAAATACTCTCTCAAGCAAAGCATTAAATTTAATCATTTTAATAATGAAGCACTCTTACAATTACACAAACACACCGAAGTACATAAAACCTTCGGGTTGCGTGGCTATTTGGGATAAAACAAGTCACGTATCAGTTATTGATAAACAAAGTTATACAAATTCCAGCGGCCATCTTTTGTGTGCCTTGGAGTTTATTCGTGAGAAATTTATGATAATCGATTTCTACGAAGAAGCAGTATTTGTGTTATCTCGGCTCTACTTTGAAGTTTTACAGCACGATATTTTCCTCTTATGATAGACATTTTACCGAAACGAAATAATCAATGGAAAAATATACATTTTCATTAAGGAATTCAAAGTTAAAATGTGATTTTACATTACAAATGTCTCGTACTTACCTCGTTGTTTGTCTCCGTGCATTGTTGCCACATGACACACTTCTCATTCCACCAATGGACATGCAAGAAAATAATTTCGAAAGTGAGGACACTGGTCCCTGATCGTCAACTGTTGCAAGGCGACTGTCACTCGATCGGAGGGGCGTTCGTTCACCGAAAAAGTCTCCTTCAGCACTGGAAGACCTAACTGGCCCAGATTTAAAAGAGAAGGAAACTTGAAGAAAGCTTTGAGAGTGAAATCTTGTAATCGCTGGAACTTTCTTATTACGCATATTACGTTTTCTTCTTCTGGAGCTTCTGGACGGTCGAATTTGGCAGAAACGATCATGACCGGTCACAGCTGGTTCTATGGGGGTTCCATCAGGACCAAGTCTATCTTGTTTTGACATAGATTTATATAAGTTAAACATGGTTATTCGTGTGACAGGCGATAGCATTTAAGTACACATATGTAAAGTAAGGCACATTCACAAACTGTTTGTTTATAATAAATTGCAGTAACACCTTATCCACCACAACCTGTAAGTATTGACCACATGTTCACTATTCACTAAATTACAGAAAGAGCTGTAATTTTTAAATATATCTTCTATAAACATATTAAAAATTCATTTACAGCACCACAACTGTAAACAAAAAAAAGAGTAATCACCTATAGAAGAAACATATCGCCGTGCTTCCATTGCTAGAATCTTGAAAGAAGTTTCTAAATTGATACATCCACAGTTTCATTCCCTGTCTTCTTGAAAACCACCGCGAAAATGCTTGCACGTGACATGTGACCTTGCGCTCGTGAATGACAGAATTAGAATCACGCTAACCCAGATGAAGTGCTGGGGGTGGGGCGAAAGTGGAGAAGAGAAGAATACTGTCACATAGCTGCCGGACTTTCTTTCTGAAAGGGCACATTTCTTATTACGCAAACACTATCGAGAGCAGAATAAAGAAACGTTTACACACCTGCATTCGACATATTCTTAACGTGGTAAAAATTTCAACTCAAGCAACTTCGAGCTCCCTTTCCGTGCTTTGTTGGTCGGTGTCTGCCACAACGGCTGAGTGGGAGACTTCGTTGAATGGCTTCCTCCGAAGAAACTTGTTGCGTAACATCCTGATCCTATTTACATGGCACTTGAAAGGTGCCATACGAGGAAGAGTGCATCATCAGGTTACTCACAAATCAAATATGTGCGCTTTATTGAAACAAACGAAGTGAAAGCTATTCAACAACAACAAAAGGACACGCAATACTAAAGAATTAAGTAGCACAATTATTTGCAATGCTTACATCAATTGTACTGGTATTACTGGTAAAATATCTGTTATCTTCTTGTTGAAATAAATTATTTAGCTGTTCGAATCCTGTTCAGATGAGAGTTAGCTTTCTTCTATTTACCAAGGCGGATGCTGACATTAGTTTACAATGACTCTCCCATTTTTACATTCTTTTCTTTAATTCACAATGGTTCATGGTGTCCTCAAATCTTGCAACGTTAATTTAACTCATTTTCTGACATCATATGATGATGAAAATTTGCACAGCGACTTACGTCGGGTGACAATACAATATTCTATTCTTACTTTCACGTATGTCTATAGATTTATACATTTTAAAAGCATATTTTATTTTTTTATAATATTACCCATAAATACTAGCCTGCAACGCTCTGGGGTTTGACTGGTTGCAGAAAACCTTAGGATTTGGGTTAAAAAATAATTTTAAAAAAATTTTGAAGACATACTTTTCTTAAACAATTCGTACTAGAAAGTAAAAATATTTTTGTTTATGCACGAGTAAAACGAAAAGCATGGGGCGCTCTCTCACGTACAGTAACTTTATAAATTCTTCAACTAGCGCGCCCCATGCTTTTTGTTTTACTCGTGCATAAACAAAATTATTTTTTACCTTTTAGTACGAATTGTTTAAGAAAAGTATGTCTTTAAACATTATTTTAAAAATTATTTTATATAATTTATTCACAAATTGAATGGTGATTATATCTATGCGCAAAGGTACCATTGGTAGCAAAATCAGAGTGAAGTCAGATATTGAATCACCAAATGTAACAATGATTATGTATACATTTATTTAAGATATTCGTTAATTTCTGTTGCAACTCGAGGACAAGGGTAATATGGTTTTGACTTACAGATAAATAAGGTTCATTTTGTAGACATGCTACTTATAATATGTAAGCATGTGAAGCATATATTCATAGCTTTAAATAAAGCACATTTTAGATATTCGACCATATTCTGTTGTATTGTGATATGAGTGATTTTTTACTCAGAGAAGAAGTCAATGGAGACATATTGATCTTATAGTTACAAAGTCGGTTTTCTTGTTCAATATGACTGATGTGTTCTGTGAATTCTTTTAGTCCTACCTGACGAGCATAGATGAGTATTCTGTCAAGTAACAAAGACCCTTATTACTCTTTTTGTTATCTCTAGGATGGGAGAGAAAGTCACATGATCATGTTGATGTTTGAGAATTCAAAGATTCCTCATTTACATAATATATTCACACACATTAATGCATATATCTATATATATATTATATATTGCACTGTATACATACAATAGTAAATATATAAAGGGAAAGGAGGGGCAAGACTGGAAAGGGGATACCGAGCGTGTGGAAGGTGCTACCGAGCAGTAGTGAATATGTCAATTAATTCGTCTGCCAACAAGACGAGAGTGATAGCAATGAGAAGGTGATTGAGTATATTGTAGCGATCAAAACTAAACGACCTTAAATCCTATAGGAAATATATGGCGTCAGGGTCGTTTTGTTTTTGACTGCAACAATATATTGAGGGTTAACCATTGATAACTTATACCTACAATTTTTGTCACCTAAAGCTGTGGTTAACAAATTATTGAAAGGAAACAATTGGCGGACTTTCCAGCTGAAAATTCATAACAAATAAACCAAGAGGTAAGTTGACCGTTTATTTGTTACAAAATGTTAACTGGAAAGCACGTCAATTCTTTTTTTTTTTTCAATAACACAGTGCAACTAATTTGAACACTGTGTCTTGCCGCGAGATGAAAGTAGGTGTTCTTTACTAAATCACATACGCTGATTACGAAAGTGAAATCAAAAGTGTTCCATCACGTACCGATTTTTCTGGAAAAGATATGCCACATATAACACTTAGCCTATATTTCATATAGTGACCAATATACGAGTTAATGAAAAACAAAGTAGCAACTTTTGAGACATTTGGAAACGACTTCAGTACAGTACAGGAGGAACCTGTAGCTGGATAAAATAGATATAATGTAGCAAACGTAATGGTTTGTACTACAAAAAATACAAAAATGTACGAAAAATCTAAAAAAAATAATAATCTTGAAATGTACTTAAAAGTTAGAAACTTTTCTTGGAAATTTTTCATTTGTGAGTGGATGGTGAAATTTCTTGTAGGAGTGTCCAGCAGTAATCTTCCAAAAGGTAGATCTTTCAATGGCAGCGATTTCTTGGTGAAATCGCTTACTATATTCGTCACTCACAGCTCCGAAATTAGATGGGGTAAAAGCAAATGCGAATGCGAGAAATGTAGTTTAAGCGACATGTAGCCTTGTAATTGTTCAACATGTGTTTCATCAGTTCCGTGCCCTGATGTTTCCGAAGAAATTGTAACATACATCTTTGAAGGAAAGGCAAGCTGACCTCTCAGTATCTGTCAGGAACTCGTCAAAAGTAGTGTCTTTCTATAGTCTGTGTAGCAGGTGTTTTTTCTTTCCGACGAAACCTAAGTAATCCGTTTTGGAAGATTTAAATCTCTTACAAGATCGTTCAAGTTTGCCTGAGACAGTGGCTGTGGTTGGGATTGTGATGTAGATGGCGTGTAATCAAGATCTTCGTGATCTGTTGGTTTGTCACTACTATCTACTGTTTCATCTCTCAGTGTCCATTCCGCTGGTGATTTTGGAACTGGGAAAGACTTAAAATGTGGAAGTGGGCGCATTGCAGATTCCAAATTCGGATATGAAACGGTGTGTTTGGATTTGCTTGAGATTTCTGTACTTTCGTTAAACAAAAGAAGTAATCTGTTATGTGGTCGTTAGGTTCCCTCCACAACTGTGGAACGGCTAATGGCATAGCTGGGCGAGTTCCATGAAACCAACCTCTTAAATAGCGGAAGCAACGTGAGCAACAGTTCTGTGGTGGCCACAACTTACCTTCATCTACCTTTGATTCAAAATACAACTCGTACGCTTTTTTTGACGAGCGAGAAATGAGATGTCTTTGGGACTTAGTAGTAAATTCACCACACGCATAACAGAAAAAGTTTCGTTAATTAACATAGTTCCTAGACATCGCTGAACGCAAGAAACACGCGAACACGCACAAACGGCATTCTTCACGTAGCGGGATCTGCAGTACACACACTGCAGGAACAGACACTTCGTGATCCCACTAGCGACTGACTAACGCAAATAACTGCAACTCCAGGATACCTCCACCACGTGGCTATCTTCCCCTTTCTTCTACACCCCTTTCCTCTAAAATGTCGATAACAATAGCCTTGAAAAAGGCTGTGCTGATAAGCTCCACGACAACAATAACATGTGGCCGTCCGTTGATAAAATTGCGTTTCCAGATAAAGCTTTAGGTGATAGCGAAAAACGGTTTTCACTTTCACTATCATCAGGACACTAAATTCTATAGGAGTAACATGTTTTTGTTCTGCGGCAATTTTCACTGTCGCATAGTGTAATTAGACAAGAACATGCTTGAGTAAGTTTGAGTAATTTTCAACGTTTTTTAAGACGCCAACAGATAACTAATGTTAAAGCTAAGTGACTAGTCATATAGGCTGATTTTCAGGCCACTTATTTGAAGCAAAATACTGCCATAAAGATTTTTTTTTCACCAGACTACTGAGTGAAATCCAAGATGATACCTTGGGAGCAAGATGGGGTATCTTGAGGTTACCTAAGATGGGGTATGAGTCTTTTATAGGCAAACAAGATACAAGCTACACCCATGTTGGTTTAATGCAATTTTTCATTGTTTATATCTTTTTCTATAGCTTGTTGTTTTAATATGGTTTTTGTTATTACATTTTAGTTTTCACATCGTAATAACAGAGTAGATATAACACACAATATGAAATTTACATAAACCCCATCTTGCCCCACCTATGCGGTAAGATGGGAAATGTGTATGCTTTTATTTAGAATACAAAAAATTGAAAAATAATTGTAACTTGTAATTTTCGTTTAGTTACTATGAAAGTTAACATGCTGACGTATTTAACATTTGGTTTGTATTTTCCTATGGGAAATCTAACAGTAAGACCTTTTACCAATGTCACTTCCTCAAGTGCCCCATCTTACTCTACCTTTCCCTAGATAACTGTATTTCGAGAATTAATCTGATATGTTAACAACAGTATCAATCAATGTTAGTACTTTTTTAAATCCTCAATTGAAGAGCTCAGGGCCAGAAATGAGTAATCAGCACTGTTAAGAAGGATATCAGATGTCTTCGAAGATATAATAACCACGTCTTTTATGGTTGTATCATTAAGCTCTTTATTGTATAGTCAATTGTTCTTTACTTAATACGAAATTTAAAAAAACAACTTCGTCGAAGATATTATTCTAGCATTCAACTGGAAGCTCCAGGAGCACACAGAAGAAAAAAACGTTGATGGCGCTGTTGAAGTCTGCCCTCTTCATCCGCTTATTCAACATTTTATTAAAACGTTTAATCGTTGATAAAATTTTAATACAAAGCTAAAAGAGCGAATATTCCACGGTATTATCAACGTGAAATCAACATGTGCTACTGCGGAGTAGGCTGTAACAAAGTCAAACACTTCCAGGTGACGGAAAATGGAATTTGAACTAGATCCTTATTTTATTTTTTTCGTTGTCTCTACGCTGCCAACTTTCAACCTTAATCGGTATATGTAACAGTAACAGGTGTATGCATAAGTAGTTTCCGGTTTATATAAGAGATGGCGCCAGCGAAAAGTACGCAGCGTATTCGTTTGGCACATACGTCATTTTGTTCGTCTGACATTAAACTACAAACACACACAAGTTGAGTCCGCCAAACACTAGCGTCTTTGTTTTATCGTTCAGTGATCATGTCGAAGTTTGTGCCTGAAAAAGAACATTTACGGCACGCATTGCTTTTCTTATTTAATCAAAAGAGAGAGGCTGTTGAAAGTAATCGTGTGCTGGGAGAAACATATGATGAACACGCTCCATCGATTAGAATAAGTGAGACATGGTTTCGACAATTTAAAAGTGGTGATTTCAATGTGAAAGACAGTGCGGGCTCTGGTACACCACAAAAGTGCGAAAACGAGCAATTCCAGGTATTATTGGAGGATGACCCAACTCAAACTCAACAGCAATTGGCAAAAGCATTAAATGTGTCACAAGAAACAATCAGCAGACGTTTACGAGCAATGGGGAAGATCAATAAACTGGGTAAATGGGTCCCACACGATTTGAATGAACGTCAAATGGAAAATCGCAAAGTCACTTGTGAAATGCTGCTTCAACGCCACGAAAAAATTCTTTTTGTATCGAATTGTGACGGGTGACGAAAAATGGATTTATTTTGAAAACCCGAAGCGGAAAAAATCGTGGTTTTCACCTGGCGAAGCCGGTCCTTCAACACCAAGGCCAAATCGCTTCGGCAAGAAAACCATGCTTTGTGTCTGGTGCGACCAGAGCGGTATTGTGTATTATGAACTCTTGAAGCCCGGCGAAACCGTTAATGCATAACGCTATCGCCAATAAATGATTAGTTTAAATCACGCATTGATCGAAAGACGACCGGAATAGCCCGAAGACATGGCAAAATGATTGTGTTACACGACAATGCGCCGTCTCACACAGCAAAACCAGTGAAAGACACCTTGAAATCGCTTGGATGGGACATCCTTCCGCACCCGCCGTACTCCCCAGACCTGGCGCCATCTGACTATCACCTCTTCGTATAATGGGGCACGCGCTCACAGAGCAGCACTTCAGCAATTTCGAAGACGTTGGAAAATGGCTCGACGAATGGTTTGCCGCAAAAGACAAGCAGTTTTCCTGGCATGGTATGCATCAATTACCTGAAAAAATGGGCGAAATGTGTAGAAGCCGATGGCCAATATTTTCAATAAAACAAAATTAATTTCCCTTGAAAATTACGTGTTTTGTTTACCACAAAAACCGGCAAAAACTTATGCATACACCTGGTACATGAGAACACAGACTATGAGCATTTATCAACAGGGTACTTCAGAAACTAAATGAGACTTTTTACTCGCAGTTAAAATTTTTAATAGATAAAAAGGTGAATCGAATTTGAAGATGATAACATTTAAACTCGAATTAGAATTAATTCAGCAGTACTAACTGGATGATGAACTACCCCAGAAGCACACTAACGTTGATAAACGATTGATACAATGTTAGTCCCGCAACGTAATTTTAACGTTTTATATGTATTTAAATGTTCGCCTGTTCAACGGTTTATTCGAAGTTTAGAATCAACGTAGTCTTCTTCGTCAAGAAGTGGACGATGAACAAAAGTAATGGAAACGTTTTTTTAACGTTGTATTTGCCCACCTGTTTAACGCCTCAACACCATTTTTTTCTTTTGGCCCAACGAGAGCATTGAACCTCTTGACGAAGAGTTACTGACCATAGTGGTTGTCATCGTCCATTTTTTCTCGTTGATATTAATTTTGTTTGTAAAATTTCTAACTATCTGTACCAGATTGGGACCTTCCGATTTGAACCTGGGACCTTGCGATCTATAGCTCGTCACTCTAACCACTTGGCTACGGAGAATCTTCTTAGTGGCTAATATTTTACTATTCCTTTTATGTTACGAAGACTGTATCTGAAGTAAAGGTGTGTGTATAGGCTTGACTTCGATATTGGGTTGCTGAACTTGTGTTACAGCTGTGTAAACTGTTTCGCTGATTTTTCTCTCCTATCTCGGCCTTGAAATAACTGACAACATTGCCAAAAGATGTCATTGCAGTAAGATGCAGTAATTTTTGGGTTAAGGCACGCGTTGGTAAATTAGCGGAACTAACAGTCGCGATACAAAGTACACGTCTCCATGATGCTTCCAAGTTGGGCATCCGCCTGTGAGCCAACGATGGCCTAATTGCAATAATGCCTCCATGTCGACAGCTACCTTAAGTCCATACATTGA
>JAGDQP010030222.1:0-22770 GCA_022664845.1 Lepisma saccharinum | reverse complement strand
AAGACGCGACAGACAGAACCTCCATATAAAACGTTCTTTCGAACGTATCGATTCGATTCAGTAAAAAAAGTTATAAGAATAATAATAACCGCTACTTCTCAGTTTTTGGCTAAGTTACTGTACTAGTTTCTCTAAGATCTCAGAGTCACTAGTGTGAATAAAAATTTACTAGGCAATACCTTATAATGTCTTCAAAGTGATGGTAGAGACAGAAAACATTCGCAGTCCAGATAACATCAGAAAGATTAATATAATTAATGAAAACAGAATTAACGGTCTTTTGGGAAGAATTTATGGTCTTTCAAATTATTAAATAACGCAGATTAGACAAATGTTAACAATAATTTTTTAAGCATATACCAAAAATTTCAGGCTAATTTAAACTTTTTTTCCAAGAAATATAACAAATGCAAGCCTAAGACCACTTTCACGAAAATGTTATTTCCGTCGCGCGATTTAAAATGACTACAAGAGCCATTCCGTAAATGATCGTAAACGAATCAATCATTTTATGCATTATCGCCCACTTTCGGCCAGTGACATCCTGAAAGCCATGCTGTCGTGTCCTACATAATGTCATCGGCAATAAAGTTGGTCAAAATTATATTTCAAAACGTAAGACTTTTCTGCCTTCCACTTTGTTGATCTTTTGTGCAGTTTCGAGGAGGTTTCTGTCGAACAGAAATATTTTTCTTTCTCTCATTTTGCCAAAAAGATCAAATATTTTGATACTGGAAGCTTTATAGATGAGATTAGGAAAAAAGAAAATAATTTGGGATTCATTATCAGAAGGGTACAAAACAAAACTTTTAAAAGTAGACAATGGATTGAAATATGTAATGCAAAAGCAATCCCTAAAGCAAGCATTAATTAGTAAGACACTTAAATATCTAAGATTTTTTCCTATCTACCCACAATTCTTTAAACTAGGGACTGTGAAATTCGATTTTTTCTTTTTTATGTTTGAGTTTCAGATGTGAATATTTCCTGATTTTAAAAACTGGAATAGTTTGGAATACATTGTAAAAAATTGGAGATTCCAGATTTTTAAATGCAGGAATAAAAAATCTGGATTTGTTTGCCTTTTCTTATGTAAAACTAATCTTTCTTCTTATATTTTAGATTAATCTAAGATTGCAAATATTTTTCCTAATAAAACCGGAGATCTTTAGTCTTGAACCAAATTTTATTAAGCTTGAATTTTACTGCACAGGAATCGGATGCTACTGATAAATAGAAGAAAAAGTTTCTTCATCTTTGTCTACAAAATGAGGGAGATCATTTCAACCTTACATGAACAAAAACCACCTTTCAACCTGCATAAAGAGTTGTTGGCAGAATTGATATCAACAAAAATGATATCAATTGATAGCAGCAGAAAAGTCACACGTTTGCAAAAGTTGCAACGACCCATTTGTTTATGTCGATTTATCAAATGAATATTTTTGCCATTGAAAATTGTGTGACGAAAAACACATGCATAAAAGTGGTCATACGCTTGAGTTGTTTAGTCCGACGAAATTTGTTTAACTTAATGGGAAATTTAGCGTTATATGCCTAAATTAATTGAATTATTCAAATTGGCGATGCTCGCGTTGTTTTGCGATTTGTAAAAGCATAAATTGGGCTCAGAAGAATAATTATCTATGTGTTAATGTTATCTTCTTACAGATTTTTCTACAGATACAGACAAGTTCTAGGGGCAACATGAGAAATTGGCTCATTAAAAATAAATCCCTGTTTCCAAATGTTTAAAAATATCAGTGTTTAAACTAATTTTCTTAATATGACACACAGGCATATTTAATGCTTCCCTTTTCAGCTTATCCCTTTGAGAACCATGTTCTACCTTTTCTTCCCATGCTCTTTGATACGTTCACTTCGACTACTCTGAGTAGAATCGTAGCTTTGTTGCTGGATTCTGCAGTGACTGCGATGTGAAAGAAAGATGTTGCCCAGATAACATTTTCCTCCTGAATATACCTTGCACCTTCATTTTTGAAATCACTGTGTAACGTTGCATTAAATGCTGCAAAATTACAGAACCAGTTACTCTCAATTATCAAGTCTTCAATGTTTCGTAAGTACTGACATCCTACAATCTTCGACCAATGCATTTCGAATCCTCCAATACCAATTCTGTATATGCTTCAGGAGTGCCCTGCGAGTCAAGGAAGTTGAAAAGTAGGACATCCTTTGCTTATACGTGAAGTCAGTACACTTCCCATTTGGTAAAGTACACATATATTTTCTTTCCTCTTCTCTTCTCTTCTCTTCTTTTCTCTTCTCTTCTCTTCTCTTCTCTTCTCTTCTCTTCTCTTCTCTTCTCTTCTCTTCTCTTCTCTTCTCTTCTCTTCTCTTCTCTTCTTCTCCTGCAACCTGACCCCCCCTCTACAGACCCACCCACCCCAAATCAGGTCATGCAATTGCATGACCTGCCTATATGGTTTGGGCGCCTCTGGTACTAGTCCGATAACGAGCTTACTGTTTCCAGTGTCGAAATGGTCAAACCGAAATATCTCGCAGACTTCTTACTTACATTTCAAACAAATTTATTTTTTGTACAAGATTCAACAGCTCTTTAAATGGATGTGTCACTTCACGCAAATCGCTATTTAAGAAAATTTAACGTTTTGCTTCTAGACCTCAGGAAATGGGGCAACACACTTCACGTTTATTACAACGCGGCTAAATACAGTCGCTTCGACGCTATAATGGGTAGTTTATTCCAATCAAATGTTTAATAGGATAAAATCTTTCTTCTGTTGAGATTTTCGTATGCACACTTAATAAAAGCTCGAAACGCAACTTCTTCCCAAATATTCGTCAAAATTAAAAAGGAACAATATTTTCGTAACAGAATGAACGCAACTTTCAAATGATGTGCTACTCGACCCATGTTGCAATTTAAGAACATTGAAGGTTTTACCACTAGACCGCAGAGGATGGTTCAATATGCTCAAATTTATCTCAATAATATTCCCAGCAGTCCTCGTCTACAGCCTGATGAGTTGTTGAGGGTTTTATATGGTTTAATAGGGTAAAATATTACATTTTTGGATAAATGATTGTGTATAAGAAGTAAAAGTTTACAACACGATTTCTTCCAAACTATTCACCCAAATTCAAAAAGGAAACCGTTTTTGTAATTAAAATCGAAGTAGCTTTCAGAAGATGTGCTACTCGACCCATGTTGTCATTTATAAAAATTGAAGACTTTGCTACTAGACCGCGGAGTATGTGGCAGTACACGTAAAATAGTCACAATATTTATTTCACCTCGAAACCAAAGTTGACTTGTTTCAGGAATTTTCGAACAAACCACTTTATTACGAGATAAAGAGGGTGGAAACTTGTAAATGTACCACCATGTATATAGTTTCATAATAGGTGCCAAACAATCCATTCATATTAAAATAAAGTAAATCAGAGATAAAATACACTATACCAGTTTTAGCAAAACTCGAACGTAGCGGATAATTTTGTCAGTTTTTGAAAGTCTATTCACATTTGTGGGACATATTGTAGTATTATCAATTGGTCATTACTATACAAAAGATGATATACTACTATTGCATGACTCCTGGATGATCGTGATGAGTGTTGGAAGTGGAAAAATAGCAGAGGCTGTATGTTTTATTACGATTTTGGTACGATAGTACGATCGCACTATCGTACGATTTTGAACAAATGGTTCAAGAAATTTCACTCTGGTTGCAAGAATCTTGACAATCAAGAAAGATCAGGTAGGTCGAAAATAGTGTATTCTAAGACCCTCGTTAAATCGTAGAGCCAATTTCGACTACCAGTACTCGGTCAGTAGTAATTCCATCATAATGCTTCAGCTTCTCGACCTCGGCAAAACATCCTGAGGAGCTGCATTGTACAACACGAATTGCCACGGAATCAAATACAGTGGCGAGTGGATGTTCAGAAGAAACCGAACCCCACTTTTTCTGAACTTGAAAAAGAGAATAATTAAATGGGATGAAATCATAATAATTTTTCTTATTCATAGTGTGCAAAGCTTTAGATAAACAACGGTCAGCTTCCACAGCCTGTCGCCAAACAAGGACGTTTGGAACACAAGGTTTAGTTCTGTGCTTGATGGATTTTTTAGAAAATAATTCCCCTCGAGTTCGCTTCGGCGGTCAAACCTTCAATATCAACGTATATTTCGAATATTTGAGCGGATGTATGGCATGATATGGCACAAATACAGGTCTTAAGTGTTCAGAAGATTAATGTTATGCTTTTCAAATGCAATACCTTGTATAATTTATTTTCATTGCAGAAGTGAACAAATTTCTAATTATATCTTAATACTGGAATATAAATTATATATCAATTTTATGCTATTTTTAATTTCATTTAATATTGTAACTCGACTTAATGTAAGTACATGAGTGTCTCCTTTTTATGTTTACTAAATAATGATTTTTAACTATTTGTTCGTATTTTTACTATCGGAAAACGTGTTGAACACTCTAAAACATATATAAGGACATTGTTATACAATGTTATTCAATGTACACATTTACTTAAAATATTAAAATCAAATATGTTGTCAATATTCCAAAATAGCCACTCGTAGTAACCCAACTTTTTCTTCGCTACTAAACCATTAGAAAAAGCTTCAAGTGATTGTTTCTCTTGTAAATATATGACATACAGAACTATGCACAGCGGTTGTATGACAGGAAACTGACTCCACATCTGGGATCAGCGGCCTTCTTTCAGCAATCGGTTTAAGCCTTGGGATTCTAAAGTTGGTAGTTTTTTTGGTAACATTTTACCGCTTAACAATTTACTGAAACTCCTTCTTGAAGTCAGAAAGGGCGACATTAACTTCGGATTATCAATCAGCGATCAACTTAACTTGCCAGTTGTAATCAAATAGCATTTAAAATTTCACTACTTATGCATGAATGGCCTATCCTAAATTAGTTCGTTAATTTCTCTTTACTTTCTTCCTGTTAAATGCAAAGTTGTTACGAAAAATAATTCTTAAAATTTTGTATTTATAATTGCATAAATGGACTGGTACTCGTTCGTGGTTAAAGGTAAAGCGTAATGCATGCTATCCAGTAGGAAGATATGTTTCTATCATTGCATTTAGAGTTTATATGTGTATTAGTTGCCTATAGCTTATAAGACTTTGTTTAACCTCCAGCTACTTTATGAATACTGCAGAAATGCTGATTAATGTTGGGACACAAGAGATGATTAATTTAGCTGAAGTTATCATAAATCGTAGTTGTATGAGGGGAGCGGCTGAAGAAACTTTTAAGCTAAGGAAACTGTTGAGGAGTTGTGAAGAGGGGTAGAGGTGGGTCATTTAAGAAGTGGGTGCTTTCTACGGAGATATTAGGAAAAGGTTTCGAAATTGTTAATTGTTTTTTTTAAACAATCTATTAATTCATGGTTTTGGGTGGGTTCTGAACGTTTTTCGGTTCCGTAGTGTTTGAGGAAATGTAATGGGGAGGTCGTTGGAAGAGATCACGGTGAATCAGAGATGCAAAATCCTGGACATAAACAAAAAGCACATATTTTTTGCAGCTAACCTACGTCTTATAATTTGAGTTGCATTATTTAGCAAGTTTATTTCTAAGTTAATTATCCATAATACCATAGGTAGTTTTGAAACGTCTTACTTGTTTCGCAAAAACTCCCAGTGAATCCAGGAAGGCAATCACATGTACCCCTTCCGTAAATATAGCTCCCTCCATTGAGACAATGTCGAGTATATCGTGACACTGCAAGAGTTAAGAAGAAAGATATTTAGTCTTTTTAAACACTTGTTCAATTTTATTGAAAAAGATTGTTTTCTATCTTTGGAACACAAAAATACATATATTTATTTCTACAGGAAACCGGCAGATCCTTCAACCTGAAACTCCGAATCACATTTTACTACTTATAACGAGGGACAAGTGCTGTTTAAATACGATAGATATGGCATGCGCATGAGAGATAAACAGATTGCTAACATTGGGTAAAAATTCACGTTACTAGTCTTTGTTAGGAGCTTTTTCTATTTTGAAAAACAACATATAAAATTGAAAACTATCATTTGTATACTACATTATTTTGTTATTAGGAAACACGTGTAGAAGCTAAGTAGGAAATTTTGCTGATTTCAGCATTTCAACCTAACCAAGACCGGTGTTGCTGGCGTGTCATGAAAACGTCGTTGTATAATAGTATAATATAATATAATGTCACTATTCTATACACACAAGATTACTATAATATATAGATCTATAATTCGATGCCAAAGTAATTCATTCATATCAAAATCCTGTACCTCGGAAGTAAGTTACACTATGCCACCTTTAGTGAAACTCAAATTTAGTTTATTATTTTCTTGATTTGATCGAGCTATTTTACATGTTTCTAACATATTGTTGTATTATCAATTGGCAATCAATCTACAAAACAAACAATCTTGAGTTTAACAGAGAAGAGACATAATACAAGTTTACTTTCTAGGTATGACCATACATATATCAAGATAAAAAATTAACATTTACATTATAATTATTATAAATTGTAACATTTCCTAAATTTTGGTCTTAGTTACTTCTTTAGGTTCATTGCTGGAACTTTTTCTTTCTCCTTTTTCTAAAATCATTCACAATCTGAAAGGCACAATCTACCTTGTCTATATAACAATATAAGAGTGAGAACCATGACCAAATTTGTGAATGTAATCATGAAACCCCAGGGCAAAAGATCCTATATTTTCTATTTTAAAACGTTCTGTTTCCATGATATAGAGTGCTTCCGGCAATTTATAAAGAACTTAGTTATACATCCAGAAATGTTTACGAATATCTATCGGTAGTCAGTGGTGGAGACATATGTCTGGAAAGATACGATTAAGAATGGGTTTTGAATAGGCAGACACAGAGTCTAGTCGCTTAGAATAATTCTATTCATTCTTACTAGCTTGTCAGAAACTATTTATTTGAAATAGATTTTCCATGAAATGTTTTAAAATTTATATTTGCACCTACTCACTAGATTGTCACTGTATATCAGCCATTCCTAAATTAGTGATTTGCGAGAATACATTATCAAAAATATTATAATTATATTTGTATAAACATCAGTATGATATATGAAATTGTGATGGGAATTTTAACAGTGTTGTGTTTTTTTACAGGAGAAACAAATACAATCTGTATATAAAATCTGGAATAGTCTCAATTACTTAGTTAATCATTACATAATACATATAATTCCGAAATAATTATGGAGTTGTTTGTTCATGTAGTGTAATTACGTACTGTGCAGTTGTTCCGTAATATCACAAAGAGCAAGCGATATGCAGACAATTGAAACTGTTTAAAAATTACATCATTATATATTATGTCGGTTTCTCAATGTGGGGGCGCGACCCCAGTGATTCGTGTTTTTTTTGCAACGGTACGCAAGGGGAGGTTGAGAACAGAATTTGACAAGTAGTTTATGGATTAAAACTAATAAATTTCAAAGAATGTATATTATGTTTTCTGCTTTTTTATAATTACTAAGGATAATGACATGTGTTCAATAGTTCGTCGATCATGTAATAATATTATTTATTATCAAATACAGTAAATCAACAATTCTGAAATTGAATATTCAGTCGAAACCGAACTCCGAAGGAACCACCAATTTACGGTTGTTATAGGCGATAGTGGGAGGCTAAAAATGTCATTTCTTTAAATTTTAGGCTACATACTTACAAAATCCTAACAAACAAAAATCAACCTTGGACGTTATAACCGACACATTTCTCCGAAAATATGATACACATATGATGTGTCGTAATAAGTGATGTCGTACTAAGCGATTTTTTTAAATACAGTGTTCATATAGGATTTAGACCGGACCGTTATATTTCGCTATTATACCCAATACGTCGTTAAAGGCGATGTCGCTTTAAACGGGTTCGTCTACATATATATATAATGTGTGTGTGAGTGTGGAAGCCTTCAGGAGGTTATGTAGATCCGCTATTAAAAAGAAGGAAATTACTTTAGTGGGTCACTGGCTAGAAGACATGCTAAAGGGGTAGTAAAATGAAGAAAGATTAAGAGGCGATACATTATGTAGTTCCGTTGAGCACGTTTTAAACATTCTTGGAATTAATAAGAAGCAAATTGCCCTAAGAAATTTATGAACTCTTATAAACACTTATGAGAAAGAGCTAAATTAACTTCAGATTGCCAATCAGCGAATGATTTATCTTGCCTGTGTTAATCATCTAATATTTAAACATTTACGTACATTTGTATCATGGCCCTACCGAATTTGACTTACAATCCTTGTTCACGTGATTCTCGCCTGATATGCACAATTGCATAGATATTACGCCATTATATCCCTGATAATGTGTATTTATTATTGTATAACTCGCCAGATACTTTATAGTAACCACGCGTCACTATTCTATGTAAGTAGTAAAGTTTGTCATATAGGTGCAAATTATGTTTTAACCATTGAGTTTACTGTTTTCTTTGTCTCTCAGTTTTTATACTTTATAAGAATTTATCTAACCTCGTGTTTTATTAACGATACTGTAGAAATGATGAGCAATGGTGGAACACAAAAGAAAATTAACAAACTTACATTTATTAAAAACCTTGACTCTACTCGAGGAGGGGCTTAGGAAACTATTGAACTTAGAAACAATGTTGAAAAGGGTAAAGAGTTGGGTACTTTAGGTGTGGTACTGGCGTTTTCTGAAGAGACGTCGGAAGAAGGTTGTGGAGTTGTGGACTGTTTTTTGTTAGAATATTTACTAATTTATTGTTTATTTAAAGGCTGAATATTTTTCAGTCATCATTTTGTTTTGAAAATGTTATGATCGGAGATCGTTTGAGGAGATATCAGTGCAAGGAAATAGTGAAATCTACCATCTATACACAAAAAGCATCAAATCTTCAAGATAACTTGAGTTGCTTTATTCTGCCATTTTGTTTCTAAGTTAGTTATCAATAATGTCATACAAAGTTTTAAACGACTTACCTCTTTCACAAAGATCCCCAGTGAAGCCAGGAGGGCAGTCACATATTTCGCTACGGTATCTATATACACCTTCATTGAAACAATACTGATTATATCTTGAATCTGCAACAGTTAACAAGGACAATAATTAAGAAACCTTTAAAACTTTTTTTCAGTGTTATTAGGAAGATGGCTTGCTATAATATATTTAACAAGTGGGGCATCTTTGGAATACAATAATGCACGTATAAGGCTGAACAAGTGCCACTTTAATAAGATCACTATGAAATGGGCATTGAGGATCAACAAAATATGAACATTCGATAAAATCACACATTATTGCTGGCATTGATGTTTTCCTTTCGAAAACAACCCATAAAATTGAAATTAGTCTTAAGGATAATACATTTTGTAGGCTATTTGTTAACAAATTTCGAACCTCGCAAGTTTATTTTCTATTTGAAGCATTTCATTATAACCAATATTTGTGCATGTAAATTTAATATATAAAGTCATATCCTGTGCAAAAGCAATCCACTCACAATATAGCAACAAAAATGTGATCATATATGTCAAGAAAATAATTAACCATGGTGGAATAAAATATATAATTTGTAAAGTTTTTAAATGGTTCGTAGATTTCAGTATGTCTAAGTGATCTTTTAATGACCATTGCTAGGCAATCTAAACTGAATCATAATCTAGAAAGCACTATGAACCTGGCCTATATCTATTGATAAACATTTTCCAGAAAATGTTCCCCTTTACGAAAATGTTTTTACTTGTTCCTACATTGTTGCTGTTCCTAAATACATAAACAAATAAATCAGTTTCATAAAACGAAATTTTCCGCAAAATTTTCCGTTTTATGAAAAATTTTCTCACTTATTCCTACATTGTTGTTGTACCTCATATCAGTACATGAACTAATACTGTAGTTTCATAAAATGAAAAAGCTAAGAAAATTTTCCGCACAGTTTTTCGTTTTATGAAAAGTCTTTTCACTTATTACTACTTTGTTGCTGTACCTACATACAGGAACGAATACTGTAGCTTCGTAAAATTGAAAAGTTAACTATTCCTTATTCCTGGAAAATATTTTAGAAACATTGAATATACTTTTTCCGAATTTTCCTTTGATCACAGAGTGCAGTAAAACAATAATACATCGAACTGCGTACAAATTCAAAGCACAAAGGATTTTGTTAACGTATCATAGTGCATTTTTTCCTGTACATTTTCACGTCTGTGAAGGCCCGACCCACACAAAACTTTTTAAAATAAACAACATACTTTGTTTGTAATGCGTTAGTAACCGTTAGTAACGAAAATTAAATCGTTAAGAACGGAATAATAACGGAAAAATGACAAAAAGAACTTTTATAGGGTCAAATTTTGAACCCTTCCAATAGAAGCCTATAACTTAATGAAACACCGAAACTGCTACTAAAATCGTTTGTAATCTGTTAGTACTTGTTAGTAACGAAAACAAAATCATTAGCAGGTGAACAATAACGAATATATTCCAGAAGTGATGTGGGTCGAGCATGTGAAATTAGCCCAACCCACCGCCTATTTTGAACGATTTCTAAAAGGTATTAAAGTACATCATTTGTAATCCGTTAGTAACCATTAAGAACGAAAATTAAGTCGTTAGTAACCAAAAAATGACGGAAATATTACAAAAAGAATTTTCATATGGTCAAATTTTGAACCCTTCCCAGATGCACATAATTTAATGAAACACCCAAACTGCTAGAATCGTTCGTAATCAGTTAGTACTCTTTAGTAACGAAAACAAAATCGTTAGCAGGTGAACAATAACGAAGCTATTCCAAAAATAATGTGTCGGGCATTGGAAGTTAATCCGACCCACAACCTAATTTCAATGATTCCTAAAATGTATTAAAGTACATCGTTTGTAATTCGTTAATAACCGTTAGGAACGAAAATTAAATCGTTAGTAACGGAAATATTACAAAAAGAACATTCAAAGGCTCAAATTCTGAACCTCGCAAAGACACGCGAATAATTTAATGAAACACCCAAACTGCTACCATCGTTTGTAATCCGTTAGTACTCGTTAGTAACGAAAACGAAATCGTTAGGAACGGAACAATAACGAAGATATTCTAAAAGTAATGTGGGTCGGGCATGTGAAGTTAGCCCGACCCACAATCTAATTTCAATGATTTATTAAAATTGTTAAATTGCATCGTTAGTAATTTGTTTGTAAACGTTTGTAACGGCAATAAAACCGTTAGTAACGGAATAATGACGAAAATATTAGAAACAACTTTGATGGGGCCAAATGTTGAACCTTACCCAGAGATGCTTATATACTAATGAAGTACCCAAATTGCTAGAATCGCTAGTAATCCGTTATTACTTTTTAGTATCGAAACAAAATCGTTAGAAACTGAATAATACCTAAGATACTTCCACAAAATTTGGGTTATACTTGTGAAGTTGGCCCGATCCACATTTCTAAATATTGTTGGGCACCGTTTTTATTTGTTAGTAGTTGTTAGTAACTAAAATAAAATCGTTAGTAACGTATAATAACGGTTGTATTTCAAAAATAATTAGGTTCATTCCAATTTTTGTTTCCATGCTAAGAACGGGACAGTCTTAATCATACACCCAAATTGTTGGCATCGTTTATAATCCATTAAAACCCATGAACCCATGAATCCGTTTATAATCCATGAATACAGTATCTAGTATATGAACAATAACGAAGATACTGGAAAAGTAATTTGGTTCGTTCGTGTGAAGTTGGCCCGGCAAAGATCGTAATTTTAAAAATAAGCGGATATAACATCTTTACTAACGGAATAATAATTAATATTGGAAAATTTATTTGGATCATGCCAATGTTACATTTTGGACCTAAAATATTATTTATAAAATAACTTCACTTCATTTGCTGTTAACCTTAAGAAAGAAATAATAAAAAAAATATAACAAATATGGGCACGGCCGGATTCACGATCAGTTGTGAAGGAGGGGAAACACCAAGTCAAAGAAACTGGTATCGTCCGTTTCTAACGAAAAAATATTAATGGAATAATATAAAGGATATTAGAAAAATATTTGTTTCTTGTATGTGAAGTTGGCCTGATGGACAACGTAATTAGCCACCATCGTTTGAAATTAGTTATTGTCTTAAACAAAATAGATAATAACGGAATAATAGTGCTTAAATTAGGCAAACAATTTGTGTTTTACGAATTTTACGTTCACACGCTAAAGATGAGAATGACAAAACAAAATATAAAAACCATTATTTGGTATCGTTTCTAATTTCTTATATACCATTAGTAACGAAACCAAACTGTCAATATCAGAATAATGTGGAATATGAATATAGTATTATAAAACATTAGGAGAAGAATTTAGGTAGAGCATGTGAAGTTGGCCTAATCAATATAGAGGGCTGATCAGCAAAGGCTGAGACTGATTTTTTACACATCTGCTTATTACTCAAACTCTATGGCCACATGATCTTTTTCAAAGTACTCCCCTAATGAGTGAATGCACTTTTTATAACGTTCCTGCCATTCCTGGAACAAGTGATGCAGGCCATTTTTGATATGTTCTTCAATATCGCCTCACACTTCACCACTGCTTCAGAGTTCTCAAACTGAGTACCTCGGAGCTTTGCCTTCAGAGATGGAAACAGAAAAAAATCGCACGGAGCCAGATCGGGACTGTAAGGTGGATGTGGTACACACATGATGTTGAATCTAGCTAAATGTTCCATGTCTGAAAGTGCGACGTGATGTTGTGCGTTGTCATGATGAACTCTACAACCATTTTGATTAAGTTCAGGTCGCTTCTTCACAATGTGCTTTCTCAGTGTGGCCAAAACGGAAGTGTAGTATGCCCCTGTAACAGTAGTGTGAGGGGGAAATACATCCTGGTAAATCATTCCTCTACAATCAAAAAACGTGATTACCTTAACCTTTCCTGCAGATGGAACAAGTTTCACTATTTTTGGTGTGGGAGAACCTGGTGATTTCCACACTGTACTGGCTTGCTTTCCCTCTGGATCGTAGTGATGTAACCAAGTTTCATCTCCAGTGATAATTGACTGAAGAAACTCATCTCCTCCCTCAGCATAGGAACGCAGCACCTCACGGGAAGTCTGAACTCGCACAGCCTTTTGTTCCGGAGTCAACAGTCGTGGTACCCAACGGGCACAAACACGGGACATATGGAGGTGATCGTGCATTATTGAAAAAACACTACTATATGAAATTGGCAACACTTCACTTAGTTTACGTAATGTTATCCTTCGACCCTCACGAACAATCACAGCAGCAGTATTGATATTTGTTTCTGTCACAGCAGAGGCCGAAACACCAGGTCCACCTTGCTTAATGCATGAAACTCGTCCTTCCTTGAATTCTTTGAACCACCGAAACACTGTTGCTCGAGGTAATGCACTTTCACCGTAAGCTTGCTTGAGCTTTTCGTATGTTTCAGAAGCTGTATGGTTCAAGCGAAAACAAAACTTTATTGCTCCATACTGTTCTTCTCGTGTAACCTTCATTGTATGCATATACACAACACGTTGTGAGGCGAAATGGAAGTAATGTCTAACACACCGCGGATTACTCCCAACCTACGGATACGACAATGCTGCAACCTAGTGAGAGTATACATGAAACACAACTCTTTCAACTATCAAACGTGCCGGCATTCGGCAACAAAGGAAATTGCGGTACAACAATCAGTGTCAGTGTTTGTTGATCAGCCCTCGTATATTTATTTTTAAATATGATCCAAAAATGTTTTAAAATTCATTACTAATGAAAATGAAAAATAAATTAAATTATACATTTAAAAGAAATATTTTTAAATATATATATATAACTTTGAAACATTCACTAATGAATGTAATAAAGTTTAATACAGAACATAAAATTATATTGAACTTTGAGAATAAATTCGAAAAATATTTAAATAAATTATAAAAATGAAATTTTATTTCAGAAAGTGTTTAATTTTGAAATTTTACTCCATTTTCATAAATTAGTTTCAAGAAACAATTTTTAAATATGTACATTAAATTTTTAAAAAAGTATTATCACAATTACAAGTATAAGACAATAAAAATATAGTTTGGTTATTAAACAAAAAATAAAGTTTGTAATATTGTTCATATTCGTTTTAAAACATAAATCATAGGTGAAACATTTAATTCGTTTTTAAAATTAAATTTTAATTGTGTAGAATTTTATTTTTACTTTTAATATTTTGTTTTTATTATGACGAGGTATAATATTCCTTTAGAAATTTACATTGATTTTGATCAGGTCAACCTCACATGTCCAACTTCTTGTTATTCATTTTCCGTTATTAAAGATTTTCATCAATACTAGTCGTTACTTATGGACTTCAAACGATACCAGCAGTTTGGTTGTTTGCTTTGATGCTTCTCATTCTTGGCGCGTAAACGTATATTTGACCTGCCCCAATGTTTCTCTAATATATTTATATTATCCCCTTATTAACAATTTTGATTTCGTTACTAACATTTACAAAAAATATAAACGATGTGATATGATATGTTTTGAATTACGTTGGTTTTTGGTCCAACTGCACTAGCTCGACCCAAAGAGTTGATACAAAACTTTATATTATTGGCTTAGTAATGATTTGGTTTACATTACTAACGGAGAACAAACGATATCAGCAGTTTGGGTGATTTTAGGTCCATATCATCCTTGGCAGGTAAACGTGACGTTGACCCGACACAAGCTTTTCTAATACTCCGTTATGATTCCGTTACTAACGATTTCATTTTATTTTTAATAATGGTTTCTAACGAATTTAAACCATGTGGTATAGATTTTTTTTAGGTGTGTAATGCATCGAGCCTGCTTCAAATGATAAACGATGTCAAGAATTTGTGTGTATGATTAAGACTGTCCCGTTCTTAGCATGGAAACAAAAATTGGAATGAACCTAATTATTTTCGAAATACAACCGTTATTATACGTTACTAACGATTTTATTTTAGTTACTAACGACTACTAACAAATAAAAACGGTGCCCAACAATATTTAGAAATGTGGATCGGGCCAACTTCACAAGTATAACCCAAATTTTGTGGAAGTATCTTAGGTATTATTCAGTTTCTAACAATTTTGTTTTGATACTAAAAAGTAATAACGGATTACAAGCGATTCTAGCAATTTGGGTACTTCATTAGTATATAAGCATCTCTGGGTAAGGCTCAACATTTGACCCCATCAAAGTTGTTTCTAATATTTTCGTTATTATTCCGTTACTAACGGTTTTATTGCAGTTACTAACGGTTAATAACAAATTACTAACGATGCAATTTAACAATTTTAATAAATCATTGAAATTAGATTGTGGGACGGGCTAATTTCACATGCCCGACACACATTATTTTTGGAATATCTTCGTTATTGTTCACCTGCTAACGATTCTGATTTCGTTACTAAAGAGTGCTAACGGATTACGAACGATTCTAGCAGTTTGGGTGTTTCATTAAATTATATGCATCTGGGAAGGGTTCAAAATTTGACCCTATGAAAATTCTTTTTGTAATATTTCCGTCATTTGTGGTTACTAACAACTTAATTTTCGTTCCTAACGGTTACTAACGAATTACAAATGATGTACTTTAATACCTTTTAGAAATCGTTCAAAATAGGCTGTGGGTTGGGCTAATTTCACATGCTCGATCCACATTACTTCTGGAATATATTCGTTATTGTTCACCTGCTAATGATTTTGTTTTCGTTACTAACAAGTACTAACAGATTACAAACGATTTTAGTAGCAGTTTCGGTGTTTCATTAAATTATAGGCTTCTCTGGGAAGGGTTCAAAATTTGACCCTATTAAAGTTGTTTTTCCGTTATTATTCCGTTCTTAACGATATAATTTTCGTTACTAACGGTTATTAACGAATCACAAACGATGTACTTTAATAACTTTTAGAAATCATTGAAATTAGGTTGTGGGTCGTGCTAAATTAACATGCCGGACCCACATTACTTTTGGAATATCTTCGTTATTGTTCAGTTGCTAGCGATTTCGTTTTCGTTACTAACGGTTACTAACGAATTGCAAACCGTGTAGTATCTTATGTTTTAGAAACTACTTGTGGGTCGGGTATGTGAAGTTGACCTGACCTAAATTGTTTTTAACTATCTTTGTTATTATTCCGTTACTAACGGTTACTAACGAATCACAAACGATGTATGTTGTTTATTTTGGTAAGTTCTGTGTGATTCGGGCCAGTTTCACAGACGTTACATTTTCTACATAGAGCGAGCGTGTGATTGTAAGACTCTACGACAGCGTCACGCAATAGTTTTGCTCAATGAAACTGGGAAACAAAAAATAAAAACAGAGTTTTTCATAACGTAAGGAATACGGTCAACTTATCTCGGATCTTCTGATCATATTCATATTGTTTCAACTTTATAAAATCTTTATGCATGTTTAGCCCTTAATTGCGCTGGTAAAAAAAAATAACGCAAGTATGCTGGTGATGTACGAAAGTATCTTAAATGGAAAATGACATGAAATCGTGTAGGAACATCTTTATTCTTTTCGATATTTAACATACATGCTTAGACACAATCACGACAGGCGTAACAATGATGTTTCTTGCATTTGATACAAGACATCTTATTCTTTACGTCCTTTGAACGCAACAAAATGCTCATCCTCATATTCATCCTCGAGAATAGTCGAAATTTCCCCTTCACTTAAAGGCTTATTGATGTGATAGTCTCCTACCATACTTCGGCCTTAAGGACACAACTTTAGATCTTATAGCACGAGTAACAAATACTTCATGTGAGAAAAGGAGTTAAATTTAAAATTAAAAACTTATGTAATTGTGTTAATGGAGTGCTCTTGTACTCCAATAACGTGTTTTTCTTACATAAAGAGATCGTAAGCAGGTCTGAACAGCATTAGATGCACAAGCATACTGCAAACTGAAATTACGTTGAATGACAGAGAGATATCTTCCAACAAGAAAAAGTGCGTTAATGAAGAGAGGCCGTGGGGTATTTATATACCCCACCAGCACAGTTAAGGGTTAACATTATTAGATCAGGACAGAAGTTCTTATATTCGGTTAAAATCTTTAATAACGCATTTGAATGCACTTTTTTCATTAAATAAAAAATAAGACGCATTTATTTTACCTGCACTTGGTACACACAGAAACTCCTTGTAACATTTTTATTGTCGAGTACCATGTATTTGAGCTCCGTGGATAGCACATTGGCTTTTCGGAAGGTTATTGGTTCCAGTTATGATAAGTTTTTATAAGAAAATTATAATTTTCAGTTATTTAATATGCATATACATGAATTCAATCAATTTTATAGCTTAATGTAAAGTTTAGTTTATACTTGAACGTTGAAGTTTGTTTAGAACGGAAAATTATCCGGAAATATATAATAGAAAAGTTTCCGAAATGCAACATTTTCCGCGGAGTATTTTCTACCTTATATCGGTACTTATATCCCGATATTTAAGTGGATATATTGACAAAATTTCGTCTTATTACAAATATGAAAAATCTGCATAATATTAACTAGTTGTTTCAAATTTAAATAATTCAAGAGTATAGGCAAAGACGGGAGCTTGGCCATTGTCCATTGTTTAATAAAATTGCGTAAGGATTCGTAACAAGTACTACACAATGCAAACAAACCGCTAAGAAAATTAGAACCCAAAATTGAACACAAGCTAAGTAGTAGTTTTATTGTACAAAAAACGAAAGCCCCCATCCCCCAAAAAGAGTTAAAGTCGTGGGGACAAATGGAGGCTAAGCGAATGCTGGGGCCGGCCAGTTTCAGAGACAAAGTCAGAGATTTTCCCAGCGGGGAACATTAATAGATATTTCAACGATTTATGGCTTAACTCTGTCGAGCTTGTGGCTACTGAAATCTTGTAGTGGCACCAGTGGCGAACACTAAGCGATTGAAAAGAACATTACTAGTTTTCCTTGTCACTGTAGACCATGAGGAATCCAACGATATGTAGATCATCTCTGTCAGACGTGCACTTATGACGAACAAGAGGAGCAAAATGTAGAATGCTAAGCAGCTAGAAAGGACCTATTAGTTTTAGGGTAAAATTTATAGTTATTCCACGGTTTCAGACCATTACGAATCTAATGCTTATGACTCATCTGTGTCACACTTGTAGTTACTGAGATCTACGAGGGGCATAAATGGAGAATATTAAGTGATTGAAAAGGATCTGCCAGTTTTAGAATCACTTTAATAGATTTCCTCATCGTTTATGAACGTGACAAAAGCGACGGTGTATAGATAATCTCTGTCGGACCTGTAGTAACTGACATCTAGGAGGGTCACAGATGGAGACTAAGATAATAGAAAGGTCCTGCCAATTTTAGATTCAAAGTTGTAGGCTATTCCACGGTTTCTTGCCCTTACGAATCCAACAGTGTATAATTCATATCTGTGTGATTTGTTGTTACTTAGATTTAGGATAGGTATAAATGGAGAATACTAAGCGATTGAAAATGACCTGCAAGTTTTAGAGTCACTTTCATAGATTCTCTTCTCGTTTCAGACCATGACAAATCCAACTTTGTAGATTATATTTGTCCGACTTGTAGCTACAGACATATTTTATTACGCACACAAATGGAGAATACTAAGGAATTGAAAAGGACCTGACAGCTTTGGAGTTTTTGTGGTATATTATTCCAATGCTTGAGACCATTGCGAATCCAACGGTGTATGGATCACCTCTGTCTAACATGTAGTTACTGATATCTGGGAGAGACACAAATAGAGAATACTAAGCGCTTTGAAAGGACCTGCTAGTTCTAGAGTCAAACTGAAAAAAATCCCCACCGTTTGAAACCATGCTGAGTCCAACGGTGAATCATTTATCTATGTGTGACTTGTTGTTACTGAGATCTATGGGCAGATAAACTAACACTGATGCAGAATACTAAGTGATTGAAAAGGACTTGCTACTTTTAAAGTATATGTGGTTAGTTGTCCACAGTTTGAGACCATTACGAATCCAACGGTGTAGGGTTCTTTTCTGTCAGGTTTGTAGTTACTGAGATCTAGGAGCGACGCACATAGACCATACTAAGGGGTTCAAAAGAACCTGCTACATTTAGAGTTAAATGTATAACTTTTTCCACCGTTTCAGACATTGGAAAATCCAACGGTGTATTACTCATCTCTGTGTGACTTTTACTTACTGATGTCTGGATTTTCAAAGAAATATACATATGGAAAATATCAAGCGACTGCAAAGGACCTGCTAGTCTTATAGGTTATGTGATAGGTTATTCCATGGTTTATTTATTTATTTGAGACCATTGCGAATGCAAAGCTGTTTGGCTCATCTCTACCGGACTTATAGTTACTGATAAGGGAGGGTCACGACAGTTGTCACTGAGATCCTAATCAAATATAGTGTATCTGATAGAGAATGGGGAGATATGAAGAATACCAAAATTTAAGATGCGATGGACAAGGGGCAGGAACTAGGGGTAAAACGTCGAAATTCACAGCAGTTAAATAAATGATTTATCCACAGTAGTTCAGAATAAAGGACGGAACATTCGGGAGGTGATTTCTGACACTGAAACAAATAGAAAAATTCCTTTGAACATGGGTGAAATTGTGCTTAGTTTTGAAGATACAACGCTTTTTTGAGTAAAAAAACTTTGAGTCAAAAATCGAAGTCTAGGAATGGGAGGAAATGAATAATTCTCAATAAGTCAGAAAGGGTTCAGTGAATGAAAATTACATTTCCGGAAATTGCTTTCTAGCAGCATGGTGAACATCAAGAGTGAAAATTCCATGTCACCAGCTTGTCAATGTTGCCAAGTAGGTATACAGTTTAATTTTACACGCTGTGTTGCCGTACTTTGGTTATTAAATCTTAGGAACATCACCCTTGAAATGTTCTCATGTGGACAATGCTCTTTGCGTTTGCATCTGCTACGTTCAGTTTCCGCAATTTTGTCTGCCTAATTTGGACTTTCAGACTACTATGAGCCATTGGGAGGATACTATTAGAACGTATCTCCGAGAAGGAAGTGCTTGTATTGAAAACTTACTTTACATTATGTTCATGAAGATGGCAGGCCATCTATGGCAGGCTCCAACTTCGATTTCACACGTCGTTAGTGCTTCGTTAGTGCTCGTTAGTGCCGCAAAAATTGACGTTAGTGCTCCAAAGATAATGCCTTTTTTTTTTTTTTTTACAAAACCACTTTGGGCCTGCTAACTTCATGCCAAAAGGCCCACATCCTAGAAACGCCCCAAAAATGAGCCTAACGGCTAGAGCAGCGTTAGTGCTTGTTAGCGCCGTACGAATTGACCTTAGTGCTTATGCATACTTAAGCTGAACACCATCTAAAACCCGTTAAAATTAATGGTCGTTGATTGGGCCTCCTAAGTTCATACCAGCAGGCCTACATCTCCAAATGGAACCAAAAATGAGCTTAACGAGTAAAACAGAATTTACTAGTGCTCGCTTCTCCAGTACGAATTGACGTTTGTTCTAAAGCATAGTCAACCTGAACACTGTCACAAAGCCGTTAAAAATTAATAGTATTTGCTTGGACCTGGTTACACAATGCAAGCATGCCCTAATCCTCAACGTTCCAAAAATGAGCTTAACGATTAGATCAGCGTTAGTGCTCATTAGTGCCGTAGAAACTGATGTTATTGCTAAGGCATACTTAAGCTAAACACGGTCATACTCCTTAAAAAAATAATCGTTCATTGGTTAAACGCTTTTGCACTGTGTTGCGCTTTAGTATATTTAAGCGCTAACATCCATTTGTACGGTGCTACCGAGCACTCACGTTGATATAGCCGCTAGGCTCATTCTTGCAGTGATTCGGAAATATAGGCCTGTTTACATGAAGTTAACATGCCCCAATTAATAACTATTTATTTCTAACCGCTTTTAGATCGTGTTCAGCTTACGTGTGCATAATCACCAACGTTAATTTGTAAAGCACTAATGAGGGCTATCACTGGTGTAAGCGTTAAGCTCATTACTGGGGCGATTTGGAAACGCGGGTTTGCTGGCATGAAGTTAGCAGGCCAAATCAACGACTATTTTCAACGGCATTTGCCAGTGTTCAGCTTTAGTATGCATTAGCACTAACGCCGAATCTACGCCACCAACGAGCACTAACGCTCGTTCAGACGTTAGTCTCATTTTTAAGGGCGATTTGTAGACTTAGGCTTGCTAGCATGAAATTAGCCCAATCAACGACTATTAATTCCAACGGGTTTGGACGGTGTTCTGCTTAAGCAGTCATAAGCACTGACGTCAATTCGTACGACACTAACAAGGACTAACGCTGCTCTAATCGTTAAGGTAATTTTTGAAGCGATTCTGGGATGTGGGCCTGTTGGCATGAAGTTAGCAGGCCCATAGTGGTTTTGTAAAAAGAGGCATTTTCTTTGGAGCACTAACCTCAATTATTGCGACACTAACGAGCGCTAACGACATGTGAAATCAAAGTTGGGCCTTTCGTAGGTGACCTGCTAACTTCATGAGCATCTTGACCTTACCCAGGATAGAACCCAATGGCACTCGTGTTTTACTGCGGCTATGAATTTGCGAGTTTCTTAAGCCATAGAGTAAGGTAGTAAAATAATTTTATGTAAGAAGTTTAAACTAAAGTTGATAATTCGGTTATAATTAAGGACATACACCCAAGAAGATAAATATGAGTGCTAAAACGAAACACCTGTACATTATGTACAGCGGCCCAAATTGATATTGTACGTAAAGTAAACAAAGTATAGCGTAAATAAACATTTCGAAAAGTAATAATACTATTAAATGTGTTTCAAAAGAACATAAACTACAAGGTATTAGCTATTCACCTCCAGTTATTAGCACACTCGTATGAACATCAATGATTAAGGGAAGATATAGGGTTTGTCCTGTCTGTCCCCTCCTAGATGTCAGTAGCTACAAGTCCAACATAGACGAACAATACATCGTATGACTTGTAATCGTTTCAAATCTTAGAATAACCAACCATGTAAGTTCTAAAGCTACCAGGTTATTTTAAATCGCATATTATTTTCTATCTGTATGTTTTCCCCCTAGATCTCAGTAGCTACATAGTACACAGAGATGGATTATACACCGTTGGATACTGCATTGTCTGAAACGATGGGAAAGAACTAATTAGCAGTTCCTTTTCAATCTCTTGGTATGCTCCATTCGTGCCCCTCCTAGATCCTAGTAACTAAACGGCCGACAGATTTGAGCCATACACCGTTGGATTCGCAATGGTCTCAAACCATGTAATAACCTATCACATACACTCTAAAACCTGCAGGTCCTTTTCAATCGTTTAGTATTTTCGATCTGTGTGTTTCTTTGACCCCTTGACCTCAATAACTGCAAGTCACACCCAGATGAGTGATTCACTGTTGGACTTGTCATAGTCTGAAAACGGCGGGAAAATGATCAGTTTAACTCTAGAACTAGCAGGTATTCTCTGTATGTTTCTATCCTAGATCTCAGTAACTACAAGTCGGACAGAGATGAGCCATACACCGTTGGATTAATAATTATATCAACTATGATATTCTCCATACGAAAGCTTTGCTTTTATATACCAAAGGTAAAATAAAATAATGGCTGAGCAAAGCACTACAATTTATTTAAAAAAATTAAAATTATTTAATTTTAATTTTTTAAAATAAATTGTAGTGCTTTGCTCAGCCAT